>APFE030426528.1:22688-71987 GCA_000404065.3 Pinus taeda | reverse complement strand
AAAAGGTAATAGTGTTGATTGATTCAAGAAGCACCCATAATTTTATTCATTGTAAGGTAGCAAAAGAATTGAATTGCTTCCTATATCCAGCACCAGAATGTCAAGTGATGATTGCAAATGGAGGAACAATAAATTGTGCTGGAAAGTGCCATAATATCAAGCTATCCATGCGAGAATATGTATTGACTAGCCCAATGCTTTCCATTCCAATGGGAGGTGCTGATGTTGTACTAGGAGTCCAAAGGCTACAATCCCTGGGTACAATAGCTTTTAATTTTCAAGAACTTTTCATGAAATTTTCTACGGAAGGAAAGGAAGTTGAATTAACGGGTATTGCAGGGAAACCAGGAAAGGTAATAAGCTCTAATGGTATGACAAAGCTTCAGGAACAAAGAGGTGTAATTTCACAATTATGTCCGCTAGATGTTTCCACATTGGAATCATCTATTTCTCCAGATCTCCAAAAAGTCTTGGACAATCAATCCAAGGTATTTGAGACTCCCAAAGGTCTCCCACCTATTTCTGATCATGATCATGCTATTCATTTGATTCCAGGAAGTGTTCCTCTAAACATTAGGCCGTACAGATATCCCTATGCCCAAAAGAGTGAAATTGAATGTATGGCTGCAGAAATTCTAGAGGTTGGTATAATTCAACTAAGTAAAAGTTATTTCTCTGCTCCAGTAGTATTGGTACACAAGAAGGATGGATCATGGCACATGTGTTAGAATTATAGGGAGCTCAACAAGCTCACTATTAAAGATAAGTTTCCCAATCCTGTCATTAATGAATTACTGGATGAATTGCATGGATCAATTTACTTCACCAAGTTGGATCTTCGTTCAGGATATCATCAAATCAGAATGAAGACTGAAGACATCTGAAAACAGCATTTAGAACTCATGAGGGTCATTATGAATTTTTGCTCATGCCTTTTGGCCTTACAAATGCAGCTTCAACATTTCAAGGTTTGATGAATTCAATTTTCAAACCATTCCTTAGAAAATTTGTGTTAGTATTTTTTGATGATATACTAATCTACGACCAAGTCTTGGAAGGATCATGTTGAACATGTTGACAGGGTGCTACAACTATTGGAGGAGAAACAATTATATGAAAAATGATCCAAATGTTTCTTTAGAGTACAAGAGGTGGAATATCTGGGTCATATTGTATCTAATGAAGGAGTTAAGGTAGACCCTAGCAAAATTAAAGCCATTAATGAATGGAAAATTCCCACATCCATAAAGCATCTGCGAGGATTTCTTGGGTTGACATGGTATTATCGCAAGTTTGTTAAGAATTATGGGAGAATAGCAGCACCTCTAACAACTTTATTGAAGAAAGATGCATTTTCTTAGACTCCATAAGCAACAAAGGCCTTCGAACATCTTAAAGAGGCAATGTGCCAAGCATCGGTCTTAGCTACACCGGACTTCACAAAAACCTTTATTGTGGAATATGATGCTTCCGGAAATGGAATTGGTGCTATTTTAATGCAAGATGAAAGACCCATTGCTTTTGAAAGTCGTCCAATCAAGGGAAAGTTTTTACATAAAGCTATATATGAGAAGGAAATATTGGCAATACTACATGCACTTAAGACATGGCAACCCTACCTAATGGGAATACACTTCAAGGTAAAAATGGATCATGATAGCCTTAAATACTTTTTAGAACAAAGATTATCCTTTAAAGAGCAACAAAAGTGGGTCACTAAGATGTTGGGTTATGACTTTCAAATTGTCTACAAAAAATGGAAGTAAAATGTGGTGGCAGATGCACTCTCAAGCAAGCATGAGGATATGGAAGCATTGTTGTGCCCCATTTCTATTATCCAACCAGATTGGATAAATGAAGCAAGGGAGGAATGGAAGAATGATGAAGAGGTGTGGGCACTTATTCGAAAGTTACAACAAGATTCCAGTATATATGATACGTTTAGCTGGAAGAAAGATTCGTTATGGTACAGAGATCGCTTATACCTCTGTAGGAATTCCCAACTCAAACAAAAGATTCTTATGGAATTGCACACTTCTCCCTTAGGAGGGCACTCAGGATATTTAAAAACTTACCACATTGTTAAGAAGGAATTTTTTTGGGATGGCCTTAACTTCGATATTCAAAAGTTTGTGCTGGAATGTTTGGCTTGACAAAAAAATAAAGTTGAAACAATTAATACCTCGGGTCTATTACAACCTTTATGAATTCCAAGCCAATGTTGGGAGGAGGTTTTAATGGATTTTATCACAGGTTTAGCCAAGTTTGAGGGAAAGAGTGTCATCATGGTGGTAGTTGACAAACTTACCAAGTATGCACACTTTTGTGCATTATCACATCCATTTAAAGCCAGTACAGTTTCGATTGGATTTATGGAAACAATTCAAAAGCTACATGGAAATCCAAAGATTATTGTAAGTAACAAATATCCCAATTTCACTGGAAATTTTTGGACAGAATTATTTTCTTGTCTTAGTACTCAGTTAGCTGATAGCTCATCTTATCATCCTTAATCTGATGGGAAAACTAAGATAGTAAACAAATTTTTGGAAGGATATATTCATTGCTTTGTATCTGATAAATGCACACAATGGGTCAAATGGTTGCCTCTCGCTGAATTGTGGTATAACACTTCCTTCCATACAACAACAAAAATGACCCCATTTATGGCACTTTATGGATATCAACCACCATCCATCACATCATATTTAAGAGAAAATTCTAAGGTTCAAGCAGTGGACATCACATCGAACATCAACAACAAGTCCTCCAACTCTTAAAGGATAACCTCATGTTAGCACATAATAGAATGAAAACAGGCAAATCAACATCACAGTGAAAGAAGTTTTGATGTAGGTGATTGGGTATTCCTACGGCTACAACCATACAAACAAATATCCCTCAAGAAAGCTAAGAAGGATAATAAATTATCACCAAAGTATTATGGTCCGTACAAGGTGTTGCAAAAGATTGGTACTATGGAATACAAATTGGAGCTTCCTGTAGCTTATCGAGTGCACCCAGTTTTCCATGTTTCATTTTTAAAGAAGGTTATAGGAGACAAGCTCCCAATTCAAACAATATTGCCAGAACTTGACAAGGAAGGAAAAATTATATTGGAATCGGAAGCAGTCACAGAAACAAGAACTCGACAGCTACGAAATCGATCAATTTTAGAGTATCTCATCAAGTGGAAGAACTTATCCGCTAAATATTCCACATGGGAGGATGAGAATTTTATACAGAAGCATCTAGAACTACTCAAGCGTTGAGGAAAACACTTTTTTGAAGGAGAGGGGCATGTTAGGTCCCTATAATACTAGTGATTACCCCATTGCTATTGTAGCTGTATCCCTTATTAATATTGTTGTGCCCCTGTTGTCCCCATATTGTTATTACCGTGCCCCATAGAATCCCTCTATTATTATTTCTGTGCCTTTATATTATTATTGTTAGGTCGACTGGGTTATATTGTGACTTCTTAGACTCCTATATATAGGAAGGAGTTTTTGTCATTTGAATCATCAAAGAATCATTCATTTGTGTAATGTAAAGGAGGTTTTCCCCTCGAAGAGGTTGAATTCTAAGGCATTTATCTATCTTTTCTATCTTTTTGTGAGCTAGATTCATAATATCCAACATGTTGACATGGTGCTCAAACTATTGGAGGAGAAACAATTATATGAAAAAACCTCTAAATGTTTCTTTAGAGTACAAGAGGTGGAATATATGGGTCATATTGTGTCTCATGAAGGTGTTAAGGTAGACCCTAGTAAAATTAAAACCATTAAGGAATGGAAAATTCCCACATCCATAAAGCATCTACGAGGATTTCTCGAGTTGATAGGGTATTATCACAAGTTTATTAAGAATTATGGGAGAATAAAATCACCTCTAACAACATTATTGAAAAAAGATGCATTCTCATGGAATCCGAAAGCAACGAAGGCATTTGAACATCTTAAAGAGGCAATGCGCCAAGCACCAGTCTTAGCTACACCAGACTTCACAAAAACCTTTATTGTGGAATGTGATGTGTTAGGAAATGGAATTGGTGTTGTTTTAATGCAAGAAGAAAGACCCATTTCTTTTGAAAGTCATCCATCAAAGGAAAGTATTTACACAAAGCTATTTATGAGAAGGAAATGCTAGCAATACTACATGCACTTAAGAAATGGCGACCCTACATAATGGGCAGACACTTCAAGGTAAAAACAGATCATGATAGTATTAAATACTTTTTAGAACAAAGATTATCTTCAGAAGAGCAGCAAAAATGGGTCACAAGATGTTGGGCTATGACTTTGAAATCATCTACAAAAGAGGGAAGCAAAATGTTGTGGCAGATGCACTCTCAAGAAAGGATGAGGATGTTGAAGCATTTCTTTGCGCAATTTCTATTATCCAACCATATTGGGTAAACAAAGTAAGGGATGAATGGAACAATGACAAGGAAGTGTGGGCACTCCTTCAAAAGATACAACAAGATCCTAGTACATCTGATACATTTAGCTGGAAAAATAATTTGTTATGGTACAAGGATTGGTTATACCTATGTAAAAATTCACAACTCAAACAAAAGATTCTTAGGGAATTGTACACCTCTCCCTTAGGAGGGCACTCAATATTTCTAAAAACCTACCACAGGGTTAAGAAGGATTTCTTTTGGGATGGCCTTAAATTGTATATTCAATAGATTGTGGCGGAATGTTTGGTTTTCCAACAAAATAAAGTTGAAACAATTAAGACCCCAGGACTATTACAACCTTTATCCATTCCAAGCCAACATTGGGAGGTTTCAATGGATTTTATCACAGGTCTACCCAAGTCCGAAGGAAAGAGTGTTATAATGGTGGTAATTGATAGACTTACCAAGTATGCACACTTTTGTGCATTATCTCATCCATTTAAAGCGAGTACAATTTCTACTACATTTATGGAAACAATTCAAAAGCTATATGGAAACCCAAAGATTATTGTAAGCGACAGAGATCCCATTTTCACTGGAAATTTTTGAACAGTATTATTTTCTTGTCTTGGTACTCAGTTAGCTCATAGCTTACCTTATCATCCTCAATCTGATGGAAAAACTAAGATAGCAAACAAATGTTTGGAAGGATATCTTCATTGCTTTGTATCTGATAAACAGACACAATGGGTCAAATGGTTGCCTCTGGCTGAATGGTGGTATAACACTTCCTCCCATTCTACAACAAAAATGACCCCATTTATGGCACTTAATGGATATCATCCACCATCCATCACATCATATTTAAGAGAAAAGTCTAACGTTCAAGCAGTGGAAGATCACATCGAGCATCAGCAACAAGTTCTCCAACTCTTAAAGGATAACCTCACCTTGGCGCATAATAGAATAAACCATTAGGCATATCAACATCGCAATGAAAGAAGTTTTGATGTAGGTGATTGGGTATTCCTATGACTACAACCATATAAAAAAATGTCCCTCAAGCAAGCTAAGAACGATAATAAATTATCACCAAAGTATTATGGTCCGTACAAGGTGTTGCAAAAGATAGGTACTATGGCATACAAATTGGAGCTTCTTGCAACTTCCCGAGTGCACCCAGTTTTCCATGTTTCATGATTAAAGAAGGTTATAGGTGACAAGATTTCAGTTCAAACAATATTGCCAAAACTTGATGAAGAAGGAAAAATCATATTGGAACCTGAAGTAGTCAAAGAAACAAGAACTCTACAGCTACGAAATTGATCAATTTCAAAGTATCTCATCAAGTGGAAGAACTTACTCGTTGAAGATTCCACATGGGAGGACGAAAATTTTATACAGAAGCATCCATAACTACTCAAGCATTGAGGAAAACACTTTCTTGAAGGAGAGGGGCATGTTAGGTCCCTATAATACTAGTGATTCCCCCATTCTTATTGTCATTGTATCCCTTATTGTTATTTTTGTGCCTCCATTATCCCCATATTGTTATTATTGTGCCCCATATAGTCCCACTATTTTTATTTTTGTGCCTTTATATTATTATTGTTAGGTCAACTTGGTTATATTGTGACCCCTTAGACTCCTATATATAGAAAGGAGGTTTTTTTCATTTGAATCATTGAATAATTATTCATTTGTGTAATGTAAAGGAGGTTGCCCCCTCGAAGAGGCTGAATTCTAAGGCGTTGATCTATCCTTTTTATATTTTTATGAGATGGTTTCATAACAAATAACATCTGAAGAGACTAAGGAATTGAAATAGATCAAGCCTATTGAGTATTGAGCTCTCTAAAATTGTTGCAAATACCAATATATCAAGTCATGCACAAGTCTTTGAAATGGATGACTCCCGTCTATACATTCTTAAAATGAAGCTTCACCTTCTTTTGGTAGATGGCGTTATGAAAAAAGACCAAGATGAAACTTGTGATCCCATCCTTGTTGAGGGAACCCGTCATATTATCAACGAATCATGAAAATAAAAAATCTGAGAAATCAAATAGTGGTCTTCTTTTGAACTCAACCCATAGCACATTTGAAATCAGCCAACAAAACCTACAGGAGCAATCAGCTCGGGATTTCTTTCACATAGGAAGCTCATGAAAAATGTGCTCCCTCCTAATGACATGTGATCAATTGACATCTTCTTGATGGGATTTCACACCCTTTTTGACAAGAAATGAAGAGAAAATGTTGGAGGAGAGAATTGATCATCTCAATATTATGAATTAGTTAAATAATATTACATTGGAAACATCAGTAATAAATGAATGGAGTGAAACTTTGCTAATTTGGACTAACTGAAACTGAACTAGGACACTTGGATGGATGGTTTTGACACCTAGCAAGTGGTTGGAATTAGATTCTCCAACGCTCCCCCTTAATTTCAACCACTAAAATATTTAAACTAAGATGCCTGCCGGTCTATGTCTCCACTAGGCTTACAATTTAAAAAATTGACTTCAACTAGATTTACTTTTCTTCTTCTCTTCTTCTAGTTCCTGTATCATCTAAATTGTTTCAGTGTTTTCTTCTTGTTGTATCCTTCAAACCTTAGTTTCTTCATTTGATGGGGCACATTTTCCATTGTTCCATGCTTTCTAAGCATGCCCTTGACTTGTTCAAAAAATGGCTTGTATGTGGGTTGCTGCCACATATTATCTTATGTGGTGTTCTTTTCATCATAACTCTATTGCAACATAAGATTATAATAACATAATATTTCTTAAGGACTCCAATGCATGAAAATTTCACTGATTTGTTCATCATCGATGTTGTCTTCAACCTTCATTTATGAAACTTCTATGCAAACTTCATAAATTCATGTTGTTGCAATCCATGCTTCAAGGAATTTTAACACTTCTTCATAATCGTTCTTTGTACCTACACACTGGAAATCAATGTTGCAATTAAAAATATTTGAAGAACCACATTGGTTTTGTTCCCTATGCTATGTAAAAAGAGCTTTCTCCTGTTGCACTTCTAGCTCTTCTTCTGCCTTTGTCTCTATTTGTTTCTTTGTCTCTTCCACTTATGTACTAACTTGTACTACTGCAAATAGGTTGTATTCCACTTGGCTTTCGGGTTCAAGTGGGTTTGTCTCACTAAATAGCATCATGTCAATATCATGTTTTTGTTGCATCCATGTTTAGTCAATTTAATTTTCTTAAATTGTAAGCATAAATTAGCAACCAGGGTAGGTAAAATCACGAAGTAAAAGTGCAATGTATGTGCTAGAAGTTACTTATGTCATTAAGGTGTTTATGTTATTGTTATCTGAATTAATGTCAAACTTCTAGAATCAATATTGAGATTATGTTCTTATCTATTCTAGAGTGTTATTTTTAAGATTTGTTAATTGATTATTTTAAATGATATCTCTGAAGTTAATTCTAATTGAATTGAGCTTTGTATGATGGTTGAATAATGATCTTAACTTGTTTCAATGAATATACTAAGTTAATGTGTTTTTTAATTGTTTTGGATTTTTATGTTGCATCTAAACAAATCATGAAAGCATGAAACGATACAAAGGAGATCCTATTTTATCAAACTGGAAAAGGAAAGATGCTTGAATTCAGATGCTAAAAAAGACTATCACTCTTAACTACTGCAACTTCATTTAATGCAAGATTAAAGCAAAAAACAAGATTACTAAGCTATGAAATGACTAAACTATGAATGAAACGAAATGATTGAGTTATACTAGGTATAAAGAAATTGAGATGATTGACTTATGCTAGATAGAAAGCCAACAAGATGATTGAGTTATGCTAGGTATAAAGCAAACAAGATTACTGATGCAAGGATACATTTAATCGCAAACTCCATTGAACTGCATCCGAAAAATAGAGCATCCACAAATTAAATCTATGAAATAAAGGAAAATCTAATTACAATGAATCAAAGACCTGATTTGCATGTAGGGGCCCTCCATTGTAGTCAACATCTTTAATCAACGACACATAAAATCTATGAACCAAGATCTTTGTATTAATCGGAAAATAGTTTCTACATGATGATTTAAAATTACATATGGTGGTGCACCATTAAGATAGAGTGACCATTTTTCTTATAGCATTTTTAATTAAAAACATGAGAAATTCAAGCCTAAGGATCCTTACTACAATCCTTATCAAACCAAATCATATCGCTAATTCATCGATTTTCTATTGAAAAATAAAATCGATAATATCTCTTAAAACTCAGACTCTGTTCCATCACATTATCTTGCAGTTGACTGTCATGGTTGACCATGTTGTAGTGTGAACATATTGAAGGATTAAATTGAGTAAACAGGAAGAGATCCATGAGAGGATCATTCCCTATCTACCCATATACTCCTTTCCTAAGCTGGCGCACTCAAACCCTGTCAACAATGGAAGTAGTTGCAGATCTGTGGATTAGCTGTGGAATCAGGTCAATTTTATAGCTGTGTGAAAACTTTAATAAAACAATAAGCTCCCTTAGGGTCTTAGGTGGATACCCTAGTAGACTGGAGGTTATCTATACAAAGAAACACACATTCCATACAGCCATCATGCTACTATAAGCAAACTCTACGATAGGCGGCGTACCTGAGGTCCTATGTTTGAGAAGAGCCTTTCAGGGTCCAAACCCTTCTTGGAGTTCCTTTTGCTCCTTTGACTTGCAAAACAATCGATTCAAGAAAGTACAGCAGTATATGGACTAAACATCATAAAGAAACCATCTTCATATTATAAGGAAAGGTAGTTATTTATTCAATTAAACAACCGTTCACATATGAATCATAACATGAATATCATAAACATGAAGAAGATCTATATCATGAACAAAGACATGTGTTTCTTTTATTATAGACAAATAAAGTATAGAAAGCAATAATTTCACTTGATTCGTCCTTTTGTGGGCTCCAAGCGGAACCGTCTCCCGGATTCGTCCAGTCTAAAGCCTTTAACAAACTCCTTCCATGACTTACTCCATGATATCTCAAGTAGTATGAAAACATCAACACCCAAAAGGAAACAAGGGCTTCCTGTAGAATGGGGGAAGTGCAGGAGGCACTAGGATCTTCAGACTTGGTCAGGGAAATCTCAGCATAATAATATTTCTCTCTCTTCTCTCCTCCCTTTGGCCTTCCCATTGAAGCCTTTTTATACTTCTCCCAAAGTAGTTTTTTAGTTGGGAATTCGTTGGGAACAGTTGGGCCACGGGAACTAACAGGTAATAAACAAGTAAAAACCGTGATCTCCACCCGAAATTAAGGAGATTTATTTGTTTTTAAGTGTTTTAAGACATATAAATGGGTTGGGTATACACAGACCCGCGTATACACACGTTTAGCTCAGGGCAATGTCGCGTATAGGGAATAAAAAACTGTTTTTTAAATTTTGGACCAGGTCTGGAAGGAGGGGTTGCCCTAGGCCATGAGTGTAGCATCACAAACCACAAGAGTGAGATTTGGAGGTATAATAGATGCCCCCTAATATATGAGGTCAGAAGTGGTACATGATGGCCGAAATGTATTAAGCAAGTTCGTGAAAAGGAAATCTGTTGAAAACTGAGAATGACTGCACCAGAATTCAGCTTGCCAAGCCACAAAAGGAGATAAAAAAGAAACACTGTCTGAGGCGGGCATACCCATGCTCAGAGAAAGTATAGCATGTCCGCATATCAAGTACAAGCGGATCCACTAAGTATACAAGTATAAATGACTGGAAATACAAATGGATCATCTGATCATGATCGAACAAGTACATGTCTGAATTCACTATAAGAATGTCAATGATGCTGAAGGATGAAGCGGATCACTGATATCAAAGACTGATCCCAAAAAGTACCAAATGAACATGATGGAATAAGATGGTACTACACTGCAAACTCAGGTGCCAGCGTATAAAATGTTGTCGTGAATGACTGCAACATATAAGGTGAAGTGGTATCAACTAGTAGCAACAGGAGCAACTATCAAGTGAACCAATGAACGCTGATACAGCCTGAGGTCTTCACCGACCGCTGTGGTACATTTCTACAACATGGGAATAAATAATCTAAAGTTGACCATGTGAGAAATTGTTTGATTACTGGTCATTGATGTATACCGTTAACAAACGCGAGACTACTCACCGATAATGATAATGAGCGTCAAGGTACCCAGTACAATCCAACAAGTGTGAATAGATGAGCTGGAGTCGAACATCTGTAAGAATCTATCGATCAGGAGACAATGATGGTTTCCCACTGTCGATAGCGAAGGATCTGCCACTAATGATTGCAAACCCCAAGGTACTGCAAAATGGACTCTAGATCTTTGCCCCAGAGCAATGAGTTGAATTCAATAGGGAAAGATCCACTAGAAGGAAGGCATTAAGGCATCCTTCATCAATCTAGCACGAGTGTAACCCGTAGGCCAATAATGTGGAAGGAATCGGATGAAAAGATGTAGTAACCCGACCGAAGTATGTTTCCGGTGTACAAAAGATGTGGCTAGCACATGGGAGAAACCCTCTGAACCAACCAATAATGAAAGCTGACATAGAGGCGAGGTATCCGCCAATAGGGTCAAATGGAAACCAAGGTACTGCACAAATCCCAATGTGTAATAATGTAAGCTGATGTCGAACATGAGGGAAACCACTCTGTCAAAGACCCATGATACTAATTGATGCTGAGCACAAGGTGACCTATCAATAATGAAAATAGGGCTAGGGTGCAGCTCTAGGCCTGTCCTCAGAGCTAGATGTCATCATTGATAAGGACAAGACTTGCCAGCAAGAAGTCAATGGAGACCTTCTCGAACCGGCACAAGTAAAGGACCAATAGAACTGATGTGATGATAGACATAGTACTGACAATCAGGGATGGCTGATTGAAGAAATGAGTCAAGAGACACCGCAGAGAGGCCGACTTAGGCTAACTTCCCTTGAACAAAAGCACGACTCAATGTGACTATGTGGCAGCATATGATGACTTTGTATAAGCTCGTTGCGCAGGAGACACAAATGAACCCTCCATATGATTGGAAGAGATAACCAATCGGGGGAGAACTGAGTCAATAACAAGGTTAAAGCATACCTAAGCAAACTAAACCCCACCCAAACGGAGGAGACTTTTCTTTGAGTGCTTTGTTCAAGGGCGACACAAGTGACTCTAGCTGCCAACAATAAATTGAAATATTGTCCCGGTCCTGCTCTTTTTTGGAATATATAATTTTTTTTTTGGTCTTTTCCTTTTAAGCTGGAAAAAGAATAAAAGAATGGTATGGTACAGTGGAAAGAATGAGGTTTAGTGAAGTAGATGATCTACTTCCTGGGATTGGAACATTCCTATGCTCAATGCAGGGAGGTGAAAACTGGTCAAAGGCACTCAAAGGTATGTTGTTTCCACGGGTCAACGTGTGTCAAGTTGCAGAAGCCAAAGGCATGCAAGTTTGATTTTGCAGTTGTCATGGTCAAAAGTTGGCTTAAACATGAGTCCAAGTGAAGCTGGCTTAAGGCAAAAAGGTGCAAACAGTCCAAAAGCAATGCAGTAGTACAACTCAACACAAAGGAGCCTCTAGGGTATAAGGCCAGAACGAAACAAAGAAGCAAAGAGGAATGAGTCTTCATCACATAAGTCATGGCAGGACTACAGAGGACTCTCGAGCCTACTCAAAACAAAGTAACATGGGCAACAAAGGTCAGTGAGGTGCTAACTACGATGCCCATGTAAAGGATGGCTCTACCATCGTGTCATGATTTAAAGAATCAACGAGTGAAGATGGTTTACGAACCATAACACGATGGGATCGACCCTATGGCAAGTGTATCGACAGATGGAGGCTAGTATGCATAATGCAATGGAAAAATGGCTTCCCTAACCTATATGCCAGTGAGAAAACGATACCTGCCATGACGGGTTAGCAATCATGGAACTGTCGAAAACGTCCAAAATGTCCTGAAAATCAAACCATTCTCGACACTCCAAGATCCTAAGTTAAAAGTTACATGAGACCAAACAAAATCAAGTTTTGAAAAAAATTGACATTTTCAAAGCTTATAAAAGGGTTTTTGGATTCACCATTTTCACCATTTGAGTTTGAGAGCAGAGAAGTGGAGCAAAAGGAGCAAACTTCCCATACGCCAAATTCAACAGTTCAGATTCTTCCAAAGTCTCCAGGTAACTCTTATCCTTATCTTGTAATTAGTTGTGACTAGTTTTGTAAGTTTTAATAAATGTTTTACCGTTGGGTTTTTGCCAAAAATTCCTCCGCGGCGTATACGCGGGTTGTTAATATGAAACCCGCGTACACGTGGGCGCTACACATGACTATGTGTAAAGGGACCCACGTATACGCCGTGGACATTTCAAACACAAAAACTAACGGTTCAAATTGATTTTTCTTTCAGGATGCCAGTCACTTGGAGAGAAAGAGAGCATATCACAGTAGATGATGAAGTTATGAACAATCTTGAGGCTTTGGATGCATTGCGGGGATGTGGTTTGCTAAAGTTCTTCAAATTGCCAAATATGAAAACAAACACATGTCTGCTCGAGATGCTTCTTTATTATTGGAACATCAAGGAGGATGCTTTTATGATTGACTAGATGCCACTCAGGATAGAAGTAGAAGATATCTATTTCATCACAGGCCTTTCCCAAAGGGAAGAGGTAGTACATGCCCGGGGCAGGACACAGATCAGTCTCTTAATCGAGGACTACGTACAGATATATTGCCCAGGACATCCGAAGAAAGTCAGAAGTCAGATTTCCATCACACATGTGGCGAGTCTATCATTGAGGATAATCCTGTTCACCATAGCTCGAGTGAACGGATCAGCTTCTCTGCACCAAGCATCATGGCTAACCATGAGTGTGGCAGTTGACTGTCTCACCACAATGTTTGATTGGTGTACTCCTCTTCTAGCTAGTATTAAATCCAACTCACTTATATCAAGAGAGGACACTCCAAAAACTTCGGGTATGGGACTATCTTGTGTTCTTTATTTTTTGAGAGAGTCCCTGCACTTCATCCCAGAGTGTCGGTTTCTATCAGCACCCAACGAGATCCACGAATGGGCAGGTGGGCTGACCTGATGAAGTGTCTGGGAGGTGGGGAGGTCCCATAGACTGCTTTTGACGATGAATTCTTTTCCTGGTGGGATCAGCAGATCATTGCCATTGATGACTATCCCTATGCCGGGTTGGATTTCCGAGGAGATCCCGATCTAGCATTAACACCGACTGCAGCATGGGGCGACATTGGTAAGTGATTTTTGATGTTATGATTTTTTTGATTTTTCAAATATAATAATGAACTTTGAAAAATATTTTTGATAGGATTCAAATGACTAATATTGATCATGTTCCAGATATTGGGCCAGTACGACCAGATGAGTTCCCACGGCACAAACGTCGCGACCAAGGGCCCGAAGAGGGGGCTGCAGACACGGAGCGGACTCTACACACAGTTCAGCGGCACCTGGTGAGACTAACTCACTGAGTCCCGATGGCGGTGGTAGAGGACCTTCCTGTAGAGATGCAGCGTCGCGTGGTTGGCATGCCACGAGATTGGGTCCGCACTTTTAGGCATGTTGCCAATGCAGTAGTTGCTTACTTAGTTGCTCATCCTGAGCTGGGGCATTAGATGCACTAGACATGATTATGGGCATTTGAGTCCCAATTTTGTATATTTTTTGGACAGACTTATGTACACTCGAGACACTTTATGATATATATATACATTTTGACTTTTCGATGCTTAATTTATTGTGATGAATGATTGATGTGCTAGTCTAATGCTTGATTAGCGATAGAATCAGCTAACCAATTATGAGATCTTGGAATATGCAAATAATTAATATAAGTAAATGATCTTTGCAACAACCTCACCCTTAAATATTGGCGATATAAACATGGATCCCTTACCCGATAAATGTTATTTAATTATGACACTATCAATTGTGAATTAAGATAAACTACCAACGAGTCAATTTCATGAGAAATTGCCTCAAGTAGCAAATTAATGACGACAGTATACTCAGCCATATTGTTTGAAGCGGGACCAATGCATACTCCCCTTGATACCATCAATTGACCAGTTGGATAATACAGTACCCAAGCTGCGGAAGCGAGATTTCGAGTGTGCCGATTAGCACCATCGACAGATCCAAAATAGACCAAGTCATCCATCAACACCTACCAAAGCAGACCAAAAAGTGTTGATATCACAAACTCTCAATAAAAAATGTACAAATATACATAATGTACAAAGAAGCCATTGCCTAGCTACTACTTAAGCAAAGTACTTCTTAAGGTAGAGCCCGTTTCGAGGCTCCGCCAATTTGTTTCCTTCGAAATCGATTAACTCATATGACCCTTTTGTTAAAACTCATTTAATTATGAAGGGACCATACCACATAGGTTTGAATTTGCCTTCCGCCAAGGTGTCCTTATCTTGGTCGTAGACCAAGATGAGGTCACCTTTAGAAAAGACACGAGGATGGACAACTTTATCATACTGGGTTTTAACCCTTTTCTTATGAGCCTGATTTACTGTGGTTGCATCTTGACGCTACTCATCGAGATGTTCCAAGTGAAGGAGATGCTCTTCGAGACTAGAGGTCTTTGGAAGGAGCTCAATAGCTAACTTAAGAGATGGAATTTCACATTCGACAGGAAAGATAGATTCCATCCCATAAACTAACTGAAAAGGTGTAAAACCTGTAGTAGTCTTGACGGAGGTTCGGTATGCCCATAGAGCCAGATACAACATAAGATGCCAATTGGATCGATTTTTGTCAATTGTCCTTTGCAGGATCGTCTTAAGACTTTTGTTTACTACCTCGACCTGTCCATTAACCTGAGGATAATGAGGAGATGAATGTTCCTGCCAGAAACATAATTTGAGAGCCAATTCGGACATTAGTTGATTATGGAAATGACTGCCATGGTCAGTGACAATCTCTCTTGGGATACCGAACCTTGAGATAATCTGATTAAAAAGGAATAATTCTGTTGTATCACTATCATTTTTATAAGTGGGCATGGCCTTAGCCCACTTCATGAAGTAGTCTACGGCCACGATAATATACTTGTGATTCGCTGCTGAAGGTGGATTACAAGTCATAAAATCAATACCCCACTTAGTAAAGGGGCCGATAGTGATAACGGGAAAAAGAGGAGCTGGATGTGCACGCATATTCCAAGTATAAATTTGGCATGGGTGACAGCGTTTCACCGCTTCAACACAATCTTTGAAGAGCAAAGGCCAAAAATAGTTGGCACGCAAGATACGCTGAGTTGTAGCAAGCCCCAATAGATGACCACCACAAGCTCCACTGTGGCAGTCATTTAGGACTGACTCTGCCTCCTCTAAGGTTAAACAACACCGAAGGATTGAATCAACCCCCTGACGATATAATGTATCACCAATGATAACATAATTTTTAGCGAGGTGACATAATTTGCGACGTTCATCCTTAGAGAAAGTAGAGGGAAACTTCGAAGTCTGGAGATAAACAATGATATCTCCATACCAAGGGTCGAGTGAAGAGATGAGGAATAAATGTTCGTCGGGAAAACTTTCCTCATAAACAATATTCTCTCCACAAGGTAGCTCGGAAATTAGCTCGGCAAAAACCATAGATTTCTTGGACTTGGTGGACAAGAACTCGAAATCAAATTCTTGTAAAATGACAATCCATCGATTATATTTGCCCCCAATCACTCGCCTACTGAGTACAAACTGAAACGGATTGACCGCTGCCAAGACAAAAGTTTTGCGTAGCATAATATAATGACAGAGCCGCTGGACATCGTGGACAGCTTCCAAGGCCAACTTCTCAACCGGAGAGTAGCAAAGTTCAGGACCTATCAAGCCTCGGTTCAAATAATAAATAACATGCTCTGTAAGAGCATCGTCTTCTTGAACGAGAACCATACCAATGGTTGATTTTGCTGCAGCGAGATATAAAAGGAAGTCCCTACCATAATCCGGTGGACTCAAAAGCGGGGCAGAGACTAATGCCTTTTTCAAAGCATCAAACGACCGCTGTGCAAAGTCGTCCCACACGAAGGGAACCCCTTTGCGGAGCAAATGCATAAACCCTTTAGTGATCTCAGCATAGTTCGCTATAAACCATCTTATGAAATTAGCCTTCCCTTGAAGACTTTGAAGTTGTCGAATGGAGGACGGGGGAGGCAACTGGACTATCACTTCCACCTTGAAGGGATCAACCCTAATCCCTTCATTTGACATGATGAACCCTAACGACTGACCAGACGTAACAGCGAAAATGCACTTGTTGGGATTCAACCGGATTTTATAAAAATGACATCACTCAAAAACCATTTGAAGGTGACTGGGGTGATCAGTTCTCTTTCGAGAATGAGCAACGAGATCATCCAAGTATGCTTCGATGATATGTTTGATGTCGTGGAAAGCATATGACATGGCCCGCTGGAAAGTAGCTCCAGCATTTTTGAGACCAAACGGCATCTTTTTGTATGCAAAGGTACCCTAGGGACATAAAAGCCATCTTATGTTGATCTTCATGATGGATGGAAATTTGATTATAACCCGAAGAGCCGTCCATGAAGGAAAAAATCTCATTACCTGCACACTTGTCAATAATATGATTAATGAATGGCGTGGGGTAATTATCTTTCGGACAAGCCTTGTTTAAGTCCCTAAAGTCGATGCATACTCGGATTGTTCCTTGCTTTTTATCTACAGGGACTGGATTAGAAACCCAATCGGTAAGAGGAACAGGGTATATAAAACCTGCCTTGAGTAGCTTCTCTACTTCGGCTTTAATGGCTGCCGCTTTCCTAGGATTAACCAGTCAAAGCCTTTGACGAACCGGCTTGGTGTTTTCATACATCTTGATCTCATGCTGAACTATAGAAGGATCAATGCTAGACATTTCCTCATAAGACCAAGCAAATACATCTCGAAATTCCTCGAAAAGGTCGGTGTAAATTTGAACTTCTTCAGGGGAACATTCAATTCCGATGAAGAGATTCTCGATCACGTTAGGGTCCCTAGAGATGCTTATAGATATCGTTTCTGAAATCACCGACATATTACCTTCAGCACGAAAGTGTGCTGGAGCCAAAGGATTTGATATCTTACAAACATCACTAGTGAATAGCTTGGAGAGCCTAGATTCCACTTCCTGCAACGAAGGAAGGAAATATGAACGATGGTGTAAGTCTTCCCAAGGTCGATCTACACCCTTCATTACTTCGAGGATTGCTTCTTTAGAAGGTAAAACCGTATCTAAGCAGTCCAAGGCGGAGGTGGAATCAAAGGCCCAAGCCGGGGCCACATCACCCTCAAACTCCTCTTCGGAAAAAGGAGCGGAGTGGTCGTCTGCAAAGTTAACAATAGACTGATATCTAAGCTCAGCTACAGACATAGGGGATGCCATTCCATTTACTTTTCCTTCAGCTAATGTGGTCATAGGTGAAGGCAAGGTCCAAGGGTCCGAAAAATAATGAGTTCGGAAGAACCCTTCTTGAAGAGACTCCTTGGATGATGAAACGACATTGATTCGAGCGATAGGAGAGGGAAACGCAAAGGTACCCATCAATGAGGAATACATCCCAACTCCTAGATTCTCAGTAGGCGGGCGAGGGTTATCCACTAAGGGGACAGTAGAGTTAGAAGTTGCTTGAGGATCAACTGGACAATAATCCAACTGATCAACCTTAACGCTTTTCCCTTCATGAGGAAAGCAGATGACATGAAACAGAGTCAAAACAACGACATCCATCTCGTATACCCAGTTCCTTCCTAAGAGGAGATTATAGTCTAGGTTAGCATCTATGACCTCTACTTCAATATTGACGACCTTTCCTCCAACACATATAGGAAAGGCTGGGATAATCCCATGCGGCTTGTGAGAATGGCCGTCGAACGCAGTCAGGAGGGTAGGTGAAGGAACAACCGAAGGAGATCCAATGGCCTTCCAACATGACGCACGTGGAAGCTCCTTCATCAATAACGGTGCGAAAAAACGTTAATATTTTGGTATGTAGCCTTTATCTTAAAAGCCATGTGATGAGGGAATCACTTTTTGACATTTAACATGTCAAAAGTAAGCACTAAAGAATTAGTTGGATCAACTGCCCCAATTGCTGAGAGTAAGGCACTTCGTTGAGCTGGACACGACTGGGGAACCTCTAAAGTGGACATGGCGCATGGACTCTGGGCCAGATCCTCCACAATGGAATAATTCTGGGCGACCCTAGCATTAGGATTAATAGTCGCACGATTAGCGGAACCTTTCGGTATCTGTGGTATAGTCTCAACAGGGGGTCGGTCAATATTTCCGGGAGCAGTTTTGTCCTTGGAAGTTTCGGCTTCACCGTAATAATGTGACTGAGTGGCCACATGGACATTACAACCCATCATGAAAACATTCGATGATTTTTCCCCTTCCTGGCTGCCCCCAGAGGAAGTACCAGGATTTGAACTCGCACCAGCAAGCAATTTCTGCCCTTGGGGAAAAGGGTTGGTTAACACAGCTTGAGAACTAGAAGCCCCTTGTTGCCCTAATAAGCGCTGAGCGTCCTGAATCTTCGGGTAGAGATGAGTTAAATGGTCTCCACTACACAACTTGCATGGAAACTTGACTTTCTTTCTAGACTCATTTCTACCTCCACCAGCATTATTGTCGAATTTATTCGTGTCAGCCTTCCCATCCTAATTCTTTTTCTTACCTCGTCCTTTCTTTTTCCCATTGGAGTTTTGAATTCCTTTGGGGTTATCAGATTGGATGGCATTAATCGAAGAGGGTTGGGAAGACGAAGTATTAGACGATGTGACTTGGTTGTTTGAAGCAGTCTGCAATGACAACTGCTACAATTGGCTCAACAAGTTCACCGCATTTGTGTCTACCGATCTAACTACACCATCGGCATGGGGACCTCGCTTCGACTTGGATATGTCAACCTTCGACCCAGGAGCATCTGGCAAGTATTTTTGTAGGATCCTAGACTGAGAGTAGATCAATTCTAATTGCTGGGCCCTAAAAATCGCTTGCTCCTCAGAATAGACTCTAGACATGGAGACATCCTTAGAGATCTCAGGTTGTAAAGATTCAGAAACCATTCGAGATGGTACTCTGGAGGGATTTTAGCTTTAATGAGCCTCTTTCTCCGTCTCGATTCCTTAATATGGTGAAAAATGTGAGTTGCCATGTCTTGACGAAAGGTGGCCAGAAGTTCGGTTTTGGCATCATAACGGACAGGCAACTGGAAATGATTTAGGAAAATGTTAGCTAAGTCGGAAAAAGATGTAAAGCTACCCCCTGGCAACTCTATATACCATTTGGCTGCATTACCAGTCAAGGTGCGTTGAAAAGGTCTCAATCTCACTGAATCATCAATAAGGGAGTTCAACGAGCACCACAAATGGAATGTGGTTACATGGTTGCCTGGGTAATCACCTCCCTTTCCTTCGAATTTTGGAATGTCTGAAGGGAGTTTGGTTGGGACCGGAGGCCATGCCGGATTATATTTGATTGGATAGTTTGTTAATTTTGTGAGATCTGGCAAGTTCAAAGTTGCCAGAAACAGAAGCCTATGAGGACCTTGGGGATTCCACCCAGACTGGGCGGAGCCCCCAAAGCTCTGCAAAGATTGGCCTAGATTTTGGAAGGCACCAGGTTGCCCGAATTAACCAGCAGAACCCGCTGAACCAAAAGGAAAGCCTTGTGATCTAGCATAACTCAGAGTTTGACCAACTTCGGCCGCAAAACCTCCATAACTGGCGAAGTTTCCTCCTAAAGAATTATAAGGAGTTGAAAACCCTGGTAAGGATTCCAAGCAGAGGCTAGGGGAGGAATACTTTTGAATGAACTAACCGTGGAGTATGGCCTATTCCCTTGTTGGCTGAGAAACGAATTCCCAGTTTCCATGCTACTAACCGCAGGGTTAGTCCAACCTTGAAAAGGATGGCTACTTTGTCCTAAAGAAGAGAAAGGCATAGATCCAATTGTTGGGTTGGAATGTGGTATATGACCACTTCCAAAAGGAAAACCCTGGAATGAAGCCGATCCACCCATCATGGAGGTGGAGGCACTGAACGGAACTGATGGAATACCCTGTGGATGGGTGCCAAATGGGAAAAATACAGAACGAAAAGCATTGGTTTGGGAGTTTCCACTCGTATAAGGAATGGAGGTAGACCCAACTAAAGATGTGCTAGTAAACGACCCGAAAAAAGAATTAGAGGGGATGGAAATAGTTCCTCCCCCTTGTATAGATATTGGAGTCTGCATAGTCGTAGCACTTGTAGTAGAAGCCATGCTTCTAGTAGTGGTCATCGATGGTAAGTGCGTAATGTGACCTGGACTTGACGGTTGATGCGTTCGGGGCCCAATGTATTGTAACACTTCTAGATGACTAGAAGGTAGGGGAGAATTCGAAGTCGCTAACGACTCTGAGAGTTCTTGTACCTCTACATTATCTACTGCTCGAAAGAGAACTCAAGAAAGTACTGGAGTATTTCTCTCTTGTTCTGTGGAAGTACCAGGTCTATCTTGAACACTAATGCCCCCGAGAGGAGGATCAATCCCCGATGCGTCAGCTGCCATGGGACAAGACCCAATGGCAGTATTACCTCTGCGCCTTCTAGGTGAAGGCTCTAAACTTGGTGGTGAAAGACCACGAAGTCTTCGAGACCGTCTAGGTGATCGGTCAACCACTTTGAATTTCTTGTTAAGATCTAACTAAAGACTCAAAAAATTGCAAGTTAGGCCAACTAGGAGCACAGAGCACACACTATAAAGTCCCTAAAGATATCATCCAGTCAAACAACTTCCAAGTATTTCTGCTCCGGGTGATTAGGACCGGACACCAAAATACGAGAAAGTGAAGTAAATGGCCTTCCGAAGATAGTCTGTGATAATGACGGCCTAGTCCTATCAGCGAAGGTAATAGAGGAAGTTACGCTGACCTCCTAACAATAGCCTGCGCCGGTGCAAGCCCCCAAGCTTCGCAAGGGTGCCCTCCAGTAGTACCGCTGAGAGTGATACAACATCGACCTCAGGTGCCACAGGATTCCCCTCTGCAGCCACCTGTGTAGATCCGTAGGAGTAGCAACTAAGGTTACCAACTCGTATCAGAAGCCAGGTGGAACAGTCGTTAGGTAAGTTTGGACAAGTAGGAGAGGGGGTATCTCTCTTCCCTATCTTCACAGACCCTCGCGCTTAACTCCCAAATCTGAAGCTTTCCTAGTCTTCCTAATGCTATTGGATTTTCACTCTTTATTCAGACTCCTATGTTTGACAATTTAAAATGCCCTTGGAGAGTTAACTCTCCACTCACCTAATCCAAGGCCATAAAATATCCTAAAACTTGCTGATGTGTCTAACTTGAGAAATATAAAAAGTTCTAATATATTTTAAAATAGCGCTTGATTTTAATGGGCTGTTATTTAAGTCACGGGATAAGCGGAAGTGAAACTAGTGGTGTTTTGATGCAAAAGAAATTAATAAAAACCAAACTACATGCAAATTCACTTGTTTTAGTTTTTCGATGAAAGAAATTTCTATAGGGTTTAGAGGAACTTCCAATAAAACAACAAATTTTTCTTTTCTTTTCTTCAAACTTCACACACACAAAAGTTAACAAAACTAGGAATGCCTAGAAAGATGCACAAATTAATCCTAATGCAACAAGTACATGCTGATGCAAAATTCAAAACTACTCTTCAATTAAGAAATGAAAGTTGCTTGTTTATCGATTTTTGATTTTCCACTTAGAATTTTTAGATGGAATATAAATTTTGTTGCTTATTTCATCTAAGCACTAAAAACAAGATGAAGATAAACAAAAATGCACTTTCACTCACCAAAAATGAAAACTCAATCAAAACAAAGTTAAAGAAAGCAAAACAATGTTTCAAGAAGTTTCCTTAAAAAGCAAAACAAAAAGAAACGACTTTTCAAAAACGACCTAACAAGACTGAAACTTTATGACCGAAGAATAGGAAATGAAGCACTTTGCGGGTTTGCAACACAAAACAAGTGAGAACTCAACAAAAAAGGTGCTTCGAAATGCTCTCAACAATAAAAAAGTAGCGAGACGAGCTTGGCAATGAAAACCGAAAGATTGAAAAGACAACTTTCAAGAAAGTCTGAGCCAACAACTATTAGAAAGAAAGAAAAGCATATGGTCATAAAAATATAGTTTGAGCATGCAAACCAAAAAGTCACCAAAACAAAACTCAACACAAAGATTGAAATCAATCTTTCTGCCCTGAATACACAAAGCAGCCAAGATTCCTTGCAAGAAACCTTGTGTGCTTAAGCAAAAACAAATGATGTTTGCAAGACCAACCTTTTCACAATTAGAGAGAATTTGAAACAAGACGCTTGCTGTAAAACTAAAGACTGTGACAGAACAATAACTATTCCAAACTGAATCAGACTAGAATACAAACTTCTAGAAACAAAAAGATTTTAAAAAATCTTGAAAATTAAAGATATGCATGACTGTGTTTGCTCACAGATGTGTGTATACGTGACAACGCTTAAGGAAAAATGCATATACGCAGTTTCACTTAAGGAAAGGTGTGTATATACGCTTCTGTAAACAGAAAAAACAGCGTATATAAAAGCTATCAAGAAAAACAAAAAACAGTCTGGAAAAAATTGTTCAAAGCTCACAATTCAGGCACTGACTACACAGCAACAGAAGGTAAACAGACAGCGGAGCCCTGATTGGCTTGAATACACCCAAACTAGGAACAACAATACTGTTGTCCCCAACGGAGTCGCCAATTCTGTTGTGGGATAAACTCCCCTAGGGTCTTGGGTGGATACCCTAGCAGACTGGAGGTTATCTATACAAAGAAACACACATTCCATACAGCCATAATGCTACTATAAGAAAACTCTATGATAGGGGGCGTACCTGAGGTCCTACATTTGAGAAGAGCATTCCAGGGTCCAAACCCTTCTTGGAGTTCCTTTTGCTCCTTTGACTGGCAAAACAATCGATTCAAGAAAGTACATCAGTATATGGACTAAATATCATAAAGAAACCATCTTCATATTATAAGGAAAGGTAGTTATTTATGCAATTAAACAACCGTTCACATATGAATCATAACATGAATATCATAAACATGAAGAAGATCTATATTAGGAACAAAGACACGTGTTTCTTTTATTATAGACAGATAAAGTACAGAAAGGAATAATTTCACCTGATTCATCCTTTCGCGAGCTCCAAGCAGAACCGTCTCCCGGATTCGTCCAGTCTCAAGCCTTTGACAAACTCCTTCCATGACTTACTCCATGATATCTCAAGTAGTATGAAAAAATCAGCACACACAAGGAAACAAGGGTTTCCTGTAGAATGGGGGAAGTGTAGGAGGCACTAGGATCTTCACACTTGGTCAGGGAAATCTCAGCATATTAATCATTCTCTCTCTTCTCTCCTCCCTTCAGCCTTCCCATTGAAGCATTTTTATACTTCTCCCAAAGTAGTTTTTTAGTTGGGAATTCATTGGGAACAGTTGGGCTACGGGCACTAACAGGTAATCAATAGGTAAAACCCGTGATCTCCACCTGAAATTAAGGAGATTTATTTTTTTTAAGTGTTTTAAGACATATACGTGGGTTGGGTATACACAGACCTACGTATACACACGTTTAGCTCAGGGAAATGTCGCGTATAGAGAATAAAACACTGTTTTTTAAATTTTGGACCAGGTCTGGAGGGATGGGTTGCCCTAGGCCATGAGTGGAGCATCACAAACCACAAGAGTGAGATTTGGAGCTATAACAATAGAGCGACCATTTTTCTTATAGCGTTTTTAATTAACAACATGAGAAATTCAAGCCTAAGGATCTTTACTACAATCCTTTTCAAACCAAATCCTATTGCTAATTCATCGATTTTCTATTGAAAAATAAAATCGATAATATCTCTTAAAACTCGGACTTTGTTCCATCACATTATCTTGCAGTTGAATGTCATGGTTGACCATGTTGTAGTGTGAACATCTTGAAGGATTAAATTGAGTAAACAGGAAGAGATCCATGAGAGGATCATTCCCTATCTACCCATATACTCCTTTCCTGAGCTGGCGCACTCAAACCCTGTCAACAATGGAAGTAGTTGCAGATCTCTGGATTAGCTGTGGAATCAGGTCAATTCTATAGCTATGTGAAAACTTTAATAAAACAATAAGGCATATTGACAAAATATGAAAACGAGGACATATGAATGCTTACCTTAACAAAATGTTATATTTATTGCATTTATTTGGATGATAACAATAGGAAGAAGGAAGTAATATGGGCAAAAAGGGTGTCAAGGTAAAGCAGTTCTTGGACTCTAAATTCCCCCACAATAGAGATTTTGTATGTCCTCATAGAACACAACATTGTCATTCTCCTGTACATCCCTGCTATCACATCCAGATTTCACATTCTTCTTCTTTTGGCAGCCACTACCATCCTTGGTTTCCTCATAAGGATATTATACTTTAGGCTAATGATTTCTCTTTTCATTGCCCTATTTTATTTCTTCAATTTCTTGTTCTTTTTATACCATAGACTTAAGTGAAGAATGAGGTTGTCATTCTTATAAATTTGAATTCCATTATGTGCCTTCAGTGTTTGATTTTTAGTTTTGAGGTACTTGTTTTATGTCTCCAACTCAAAGATATTTTTTTTTCAAGAAATTAGATGCTCGAGGTTCTTGTGGCTCATTATACTGGTTAATTCCTTCTTCTGGGTTGTGGATTGATCCTTTGGTTGATGCTTCCTTTCTTTCTAACTATTCTATGTAATCATAAATTTCTTGTTGAACAAGATCAATACCTGGACTTTGTATCAGACTCCTTGGAGGTGAACTTAAGGGAGGTGGTGACACTGTTTGTGATAGTCTCAGTGATTCTCTTGGAGAGTCCTCAAGACCTTTAAATTTCTCTTTTGACTCAAGATTGATATGTTCTGCAGCTCCTGTAGATGCTTCTTTCATTGTGTTCAATCTGGTGCTTCTTCTCAAACCCGTGGTTGATAATCCTTGAGTTTTCTTCTCTTTAGTTTTTGGATTTTCTTTCAAGGAAGGATTTTGGCTTGAGATAAAACCTCTATTTCCTTGCTGGATTTCTTTCTTCTAAGACTCTCTCTATTAATTTTTTTCAAAATTTCTACAATGGGTAGATCATCCTTTGATAATTCTTGCTGAGACTTTGGTTCATGTTCTATTACTGTTTCCATTTTTCTCTTTCTTCCCCTCAGGTTTCTGCTACCACTTAACTGTTCAGGGTTTTTCTCTTCAAAATGATTTCCTACTAGAAAATTTTTCCAATTGTCACCTATGCTTTGGAGATGAAACTCAATCAATATTTTTATCAATCCATGATGGTATATTGTGTTGTCTATAGACTAGATTTTCTTTTGAACATTCACTGACATTTTATTAAGGCTATTCAGTAGAAAGGAGATTCATTTGATCCTCTTCAAGGAAATTCATCATTATCCTAATGTGATAGAAAAATATACACCCAAATCGACCTTCGCAAGTAACAAATTTCTGAAGTACAAGGAGAAAATTTCTCCATTTACTTTTGAGGGCAGAACTAGGAATACCTTTTCTGAATATGGTAGTGTCCATGATTGGTTTTTTCAAGAGTGCTTTCCAATATTCCCCTTCGATTCCTCTATTCTTGACCCACTTTTCTCCAGTTCTAGGAAATTCGGTGGCTTCTACAATTAGGGACTCTATTACTGTGAACTGGACATCACCTATTTCAACATTTGTTCCATCAAAACATTGTTTAAAAGTTTTTGTCGCCTCTTTATGGAAACCATCAAACTTTTCTATGAAATTTAACCATTGAAATTTCTATAACAATTCTTTGGTTTGAGGGTATCCTTCCAAAAAAAATATTCGTGTTGGTTCTGTTCAAATAATAACACCCATGGCGAGAGAGGTTTCGTCTCAAGAACTGTTTACTTGACAGGGAAAATGGTATTGGTAGGGTTTCATTCTGTGATGGAGAGAGATGGAGAGGTTGTATGAATTGGAGGAATGAGAGAACGAGTGAATATAATGAATTTTTGTTGAGATGAGTTATCCATTTAAATGCATTTAATTCAATGATTTAGCGATCAAATTGATAGATTTAAAAGGAGGACAAGATAAGAGTTAAAATGCTGGCGTCCTATAATGGATTTTACAAGTGACTATCACCCATTAACTGCAATGATTTCATTTTATTTTGGTAATTTTATGTCCACATAAATCATATATGCAATATGTTAACCCCTATTGTAAAATTAAAGTATCACATATCTCAGATTGATTTTCTAACCTTTATTTGTCCTTTGATGTCATTTGTACGTACTTTCCACTTGAAAGGAGTCAATTATTTCTTCAATTTGAGCCACCAAGTGTTCCTGTAAGATTGGTTGCATAAATCTTATTAGATATGCAAAGACTTGTCTGAGCTGTAGAAAGTCACTAATTTTGTAGTTGAAAGATTTTTTTTCAAGCAATGGATGCTTATAAAAAGAGATTTTTTTAGAAAAATGGTGAAGAAAAAATTTAAGGTGCCAACAAGAGTTGGTTTTCAATTTAAATTTTCTGTATAAGCATGCCAACAACTTGTTGGTTTTCATGTTTATACATTATTATTATTATTATTTATATCATTATATATATATATATATATATATATTATTATAGTATATATAATATATATATATATATATATATATATATATATATATATATTTATTTATTTATTTATTTATGATAGAGAAAAATAAAATTTATAAGGTGGAAAAGAAGAATAATTCTTCTCAACCATCTTCAATTCTGAATTGTCTTAGAAAATTTTGACAAATTATTCTTTTGTCAATGGCTTTTGATAAAGTCTAAGTCGATGTCCATTCATTAAAAGAGGAATTTTCTCTTCATTAATAGTCCTGATTCTAATTGCACCATTGTCAAAGACATTTTCAACTTCATAAGGTCCAAGCCAGTGAGTTTGGAACTTTCCTTGGAAGTTTTTGAACTTTGAGTCAAAGAATAATGCCCAATCTCCTGGATGAAAATTTCTTTCTTTAATGTACTTGTCTTGCCATCTGGATCTCTGTTTCTGAACGAGGGTGGTCTTCTGGAAGGCTTCTTTCCTTATTTCATCAAGCTCATTGAGTTGTCCCATCCTTTGCTTTTGTGCTTCTGATAAGTCAAGGTCCAACAGGACTCCTGTTTTATAGGTCTGGATCTGGAACTCTATTGGAAGTAATACTTGCTTCCCATAAACAATTTCATAGGGAGTATGTCCTCTAGTACTTCTCCATGTAGTTTTATAAGCCCACAAAGCTTTTGGAAGCTTTTTTTCCCAGTCTTTCCTATGCAAGTGTACAATCTTGGTAATAATTCCTTCAATCACCTTGTTTGTAAACTCAACTTGTCCATTGGCTTGTGGATGGTATGGAGTGGATTTCTAATGCTTGGTTTTGTACTGCTCCATAAGCTTCTGCACTAGTCTGGATGTAAACTGTGTTCCTTGATCTGTTAAAATTTCTCTTGGGACACCAAAACGAGTGAAAATATCCTCAAAAATAAATGAAACTCCAACATTTTTAGTAGCAAAAGGAAGTGCTTTAGCTTCTACCCATTTAGTGAAATAATTAGTACGTACCAGAATACCTTATTTGTTTCAAAGGTGGATTGATTGGACCAACAGAATCTAGTGCCCATTTCTCAAATGGTTCAACGAGCACCTGAGGCTATAATGGAATTTCATTTGAAAGAGTAGGTTTCCCCATTTTCTGACAACTGTCACATCTTTTAACATATTCCTTGGTATCCTTGAAAATGGAAGGCCAATAATATCCTAAGAGTAGGACCTTATAAGCATTTCTTCTATCAGAAAAATTCCCTCCACATGGTTCATCATCGCATGCTTTAAGTATTTATAGTATTTCATCTTCTCAAACACATCTTCTAATGATGAGATCTAGTCCTTTTTTGTATAATTCTTCGTTTATCCATGAATAAGATGTGTTGTTGTGAATTATCCTTCTCTCTTCCCTAAGAGACAAATGAAATGGTAATTTCCCTGTAGCTAAATAGTTAGCAATATCTACATACCAAGGCGATTTAGTAGATACTGCAAAAAGATATTCATCGGGAAATTTATTGTCTACAGGTTTATCATTATTATAATTTTGAATTCTAGATAAAAAGTAAGCAATTGTATTTTTCTTTCTAGGTCTATCTAGAATGGTGATGTTGAATTCTTGTAACAATAAAAGCCATATGGTTATTGTTCCATTAGTAATTGGTTTGTTCATTAGGTATCTAATGGAAAAATGGTCTGTGTGGATGAAAGTTTCATATCTAGTTATATAATGTTTGAATTTGTTAATGGCATGAACTACAATTAAGAACTCCTTCTCAGTTACAGTATAATTTAGCTCTATTGGAGTTAAATTTTACTAGTATAGTAGACTGCATAAGGAGTAAGGTATTTTTGTCCTAACACATCTCCTAAGGCTGTATTTGAAGCATCAGTTGATATATGGAAAGGAAATTTCCAATTAGTTCCTTTTAAGATAGGTGCTTCAGATATTTTATTTTTCAAAGTTTCAAAGGCAGCTTGACAATCAGGATACCAACTGAGTTCACAGTCTCTGGTAAGTAGTTTTGAAGAGTGGAGATGCAATTTTTGTGAAGTTTTGTATAAATATTCTATAATATCTACTAAAAACAAGAAAACTCCCAACATCTCATTGACAGTTTGACATTGATAGTTTAGAAATGACCTCTACTTTATATGAGTCTACCTTAATTCCATCTCTTGAAATATGGTGACCTAAAACAATTCCTTCATTAAACATCATAAAACATTTCTCATGACTCAAAAAAAGATTTGTTTCTTTGCATCTTATTAGAACTTTTTCTAATTTTTCAAGTGCTTCTTTAAAAGAATATCCATAAACTATTAAATCATCCATATACACTTCCACACAATCATGAATAAGATCAGAGAAAATTCCGAGGACTGCTCTTTGGAATGTTGTCGGTGCATTGCATAATCCAAAGGGAAGTACTCGATAAGCATAAGTTCCCCATGGAAAGGTAAATGTGATTTTGTCTTGATCCTTAGGTGCTACTTGAATCTGATTATATCCACTAAAACCATCCAAAAATGAGAAATACGTTTTCCCTGCTAATGTGTCCAAGACATGATCTATGAAAGGAAGTGGAAAGTGGTCTTTTAATGTTGCTTTATTCAATTCCCTGTAATTGATACATACTCTCCATTTCCCATTTTTCTTAGGAATGGTTACTAGGAGTGAAACCCACTAACTGTCTGATATTAGATAGATGAAGTTTACATTTAGCAGTTTTTGTAATTACTCCTTAACAATTTCTTTTAGATTTGGGTTCATTATTGATTGTGATTGTCTAACTGTTCTTGCACTTTGTTCAATATAGATATGATGCATGCAAGTTTTAGGATTAATTCCTCTCATATCCATGTATTCCCATGCATAAGGAGAAGAATGTTTTTGTAAAATTTCTCCCAATTTGTTCTTTTGTAATTCTTCCAAGTTGTTATTAATGTTCAAAGTTTTACCTGGAAAAATTTCTATTAAAGAATTCCCAAACTTTTCCATAGAGAGAAAATATACTTGTCTAGCTGAGAGATATTCATTTCAACTACGGTCATAATGTGAGGAAGATTCATTGTTTTCCATCAGATTTAAAATTTGGTCCTCCTCTCTTACTTGTTCAGTAGTGAAAATAGGTTGCATATCATCATCATCATCTATCCATTCCTCATTCTCTATTTCTATTTTTTTTGCATGTGAATACAATGTAAATTTCTTTATATAATTTCCATCTGAGATAAACATGTCATCTTATCTACAACAGTGGCTAACCAACGTCTTCCTAAGATTAATGGGTGTCCTCCTAGATTATTCTTGGGTGTTAAGATCATGAAATCGATAGGATACTCCTAAGAATCTAAGGATACACATACATCTTCTAACACACCATTAGGTTTAATTACATACCTATCTGCTAATTGTAATAGTGTTGGTGTGTATTGAAGGTTAGGAAGCCTAAGGGAATCCATAACCTGTTTACTCATTATGTTTATGGTCGCTCCTGGATCAATCAATATGTTTGGTATTTCAATTCCATTGATGTGAATTTTCACAATGGGGCTCGCTGGATCTAGATATTTTTGTATTGTTGTTTTCCCCATCATGATGTCTGTGATTTTCTCGACTAATTGAATTCTTTTTATGTCTTTTATTTTTCTGGTCTTTGAGTACTTAATTCCTTAATTGTTTTTGAAAATATTGGTATTTATTTTATGGATTTCAATAACGGAATTTTTATACAAACATTTCTTAATTCATCCATCATATTATAATCAGGAAATATGATTTGTTTTTCTACTCCTTCATAATTTTTCAACTGTTCAGGAAAAGGTGGTATAACAAATACTGAGGGTTGTTCTACAATAAGAGTATTTATTGGAACATTTTCTACTTGATTATTTTCTTTCTGAGGAAGAGATGTTTCTCCTTCTTCAAATTGAATTTTATCTTTTTGAAGATTTGTCCTTGCTTCCTGAATAACAATAGTGGCTTTTCTTTACAATAGTCTTCTATACCTTAATTGAACATTATTTAGATCTAGTGGAGTTATTACATAGGTTTGAGAATTTTTCCCCTCCATATTGTAAATAGTTTGCTGTGACATTTTATGATTGGGATTCAGAAGTGGTTGAGTAGGTAATTGATTTGATTTTTGTGAAAATGGTAGGGAGAGATGTGGATTTTGATTTTGAATTTGGACTTGATATAATTGATTAGCCTGAGGAATTTGATTAGTTTGGGGTAAGAATTGTGGTGGAAAATTAGATAGGACGGTGAATATTGTTGATATTGAGCATAGGCCCCATAAGTATTTTTCCATCCTTGATTCCAACATTGTGATTGTGGCTAAGCTCAAGGCTGCCAAGATGGATTCCAATTATTTTGTGAAGACTGAGAAAATTGTTGTGATCTAAAGCCTTGTGGTTGATTTGCTTGAGAGTTTTTCCATGGTCTTTTGGCAATAAAATAAAGAGGGTCTACTTGTTATGGTATCCCTTCATTGTTAAATACAACCTTGAGACTTGGTAAAGAAGGAAATTCCTTAGTATCATGGTTATCTACACATATGTCACAAGTTTATATGGTTTTTTGGTCTAAAGAACATTCTCTTAGAGCATGCTTCTTTCTACACCTAGGACAGAAAATGGATAATGCAGCATTTTTAGATTTTTTCTTGTTTTGTAGCTTAAGGTTTTCAATTTGTTCACTTAGGCTCCCTAAAATATCCCTCTTAAAAGTATCAAGAAAACTTCCTAATTCTTCCCTACTGACTGTCCCAGCTACAGATTTATTGATTCTTGATAAGAGAAGGCCTCTAGGACTTTTTCCAACTCGTGCTTTATCCCTTGAGATATGTACACATAAATCACAAATATCTATAAATGGTAGTTGAGAAATATCTCATTTTCCTGTTAAGTTAAGGAGATCAATCCACTCATCTCTGATAGCTTTGAGTAGGAGGGATTTCAACATTTCCTCATCCAAACTATCCATGTTTTTCCCTTTTAAGATTATAGACAAATCTCTTGACTAAGTCTTCAAGATTCTCATCTTCTTTTTGTTACATTTTGAAGACTTTGTCTTTAATGTTGTGAGGCATACAATAATATCTATATTTCTCTAAGAAAGCTTCTTTCATTTGTGCCCATGCCCTTATAAAATTCATTCCTAGACTCATGAAGCATTTTAATGCTGAATACTTCAAGGTAGCAAGGAACAATTTCAAATTTTGAGCATCATGCAGATAATTATATGATCTGCATAATACTTCAAATTCAAAGAGAAATGTCTTTGGGTCTTCACTCCTTTTTCCATGGTAATTAGGAAGAATAGAAGGTGAAATATTTTTCATTTTTAGGGTTGTATCTTCATCAAAAATAGGAAATCCAAAATTATCTTGATTTCCTCTACCTCTACCCCCTCCTCTGTTTCTATCTCCACCTACTCCTCTACCTCTACCTCGTCCAATCCTAATTTTCTCACCATTGACATTGCGTACCTCCCCTTCTCCTTCTTCAGCCATGATAGATTATTTAGAACTAATGTAAGGTTCTTCTAATTTTTTTGGTTCCTCTATCAATGGATAGTTAGAATGAGTTTCTTATTCCTCTTCATCACACATAATTTCTAATTCTTCTCCTAGAATTTGTTCACCAGTGGAAGATAGAAAAACTACTCCTCTAGTTGGGGATGTAGGATTTTCTTCAATTATGGCTTCAGTAGATGAAGTAGGTGAAGTTCTAGATTGGATTTCTAATCTTAAGACTTTAGGAAGTCTTTGTTGACCTATGAATGGAATTCGGGTTTGAGTAGGTGGTGTAGAACTTCGAAGTCATGGTGGAGTGAGTGGATTTGTGGGGATTAAGGTTCTTCCTCATCCTACAAATCTACCTCTAGAGTCTCTTTCCCTATGCATATCATGTTTTTAATTGATGATTTTTTTTTAACTTCTATTTGCACCTCCCCGGCAATGACGCCAAAATCTTTAGTCAATTTAATGTTCTTAAATTGTAAGCATAAATGATTGACGAAGGCAGGTAAACTGACGAAGTACAAGTGCAATGTATGTGCTAGAAGTTACTTATGTCATTAAGGTGTTTATGTTATTGTTATCTGAATAAATGTCAAACTTCTAGAATCAGTAGGGAGATGATGTTCCTATCTATGCTAGAGTGTTATTTTTAAGATTTGTTAATTGATTATTCTAAATGATATCTCTAATGTTAATTCTAAATGAATTGAGCTTTGTAGGATGGTTGAATAATGATCTTAACTTGTTTCAATGAATATACTAAGTTAATATGTTTTTCAATTGTTTTTGGATTTTTATGTTGCATCTAAACAAATCGTGAAAGCATGAAATGATACAAAGGAGATCCTATTTTATCAAATTGGAAAAGGAAAGATGCTTGAATTCAGATGCTAAGAAAGACTATCACTCTTAACTACTGCAACTTCATTCAATGCAAAAGTAAAGCAAAAAACAAGATTACTAAGCTATGAAATGACTAAACTATGAATGAAATGAAATGACTGAGTTATACTAGGTATAAAGCAATCGAGATGATTGAGTTATGCTAGATAGAAAGCAACCGAGATGATTGAGTTATGCTAGGTATAAAGCAATCAAGATTACTGATGCAAAGATAAATTTAATTGTGAACTCCATTGAACTGCATCCTAAAAATAGAGCATCCACAAATTAAATATATGAAATAAAGCGAAATCTAATTGTAGTGAATCAAAGACCTGATCTGCATGCAGGGTTCCTCCATAAGGCACTCATCAGCTTTAATCAATGGCACATAAAATGTATGAACCAAGATCTTTGTATTAATCGGAAAATAGTTTCTATAAGATGATTTAAAATTACATATGGTGGTGCACCCTTAACATAGAGCGCCATTGTTCTTTTAGAGTTTTTAATTAACAACATGAGAAATTCAAGCCTAAGGATCTTTTCTATAGTCCTTATCAAACCAAATCATATCACTTATTCATTGATTTTCTATTGAAAAAGCAAATCGATAATATCTCTTGAAACTCGGACTCTGTCCCAGCACATTATCTCATGGTTGACTGTCATGGTTGACCGTGTTATAGTGTGAACATATTGAAGGATTAGCTCAAGTAAACAGGAAGAGATCCATGAGAGGATCATTCCCTACCTACCCATATACTCCTTTACTGAGCTGGCACACTCGAACCCTGTCAACAATGGAAGTACCTGCAGAATTAGGTCAATTCTGTACCTGCATGCAAACTTTAATAAAACAATAAGGCATATTGACAAAATATGAAAAAGAGGACATATGAGTGCTTACCTTAACAAAACCTTATATTTATTGCATTTATTTGGATGATAGCAATAGGAAAAAGGAAGAAATATGGGCAAAAAGGGTGTCAAGGTAAAGTAGTTCTTGGACTCTACAATCCTCTACATCCATTCATCTTTTGTCAACAAATATCCATCAAAGTTTACATAAAAAATATTAGTTGTTGGATTAACCCCAACATTGACTGCTCCAATGGCAGATTCACTATCATCAACAAGCTCCATTGTTGGATTGACCATATTGTCATCAACAAGTTCCGTTGTTGGAATCACCAAATTTTCATCCACTGGTGGCTATGCACAGTGGGGTTCACAAGCATCTACATGCTCCTTGTCTGATTCTTCTGCAAATTTTTCACAATTATCATCCGCTTGTGGCTTACCAAAGTGGGATTTACCATCTCTTCAATGGCCCCCTTCCACAAAAACACCTCTCAAGGGTATCCCAGGCTTCCTTGGTTGTTTTGGAATTAGAAATTAGGGGAATAATGTTGCCATCAACATATTATTTTATGCATGCCAATGTGAAGACATCCTTTAGCCTATTCACTTCCAAATCTAAAAAAAATCTGAAAGATCTCATGTTGTCGCTTTGACCTTCTTAGCCTCTTGGCTTTTCCCATTTGTTGAGTGTTGCCTCAGTATGGCTCAACAAGCAAAACAAATTGTAGACATCACATCTAACTGTAATAAAAACTCCCTTGTCTATTGGCTTACAAAAAAAAATGAGTCTACAAATTTTCACAAATGTGATGCTTTTACAAAAGCTTTTACAAAAAAACCACAATGCCTAGATACGATTGGAACAATAACCCCTTTTTAGATTTTGTTGTTTTAACAAAAAAGATGCAGTGCCCCTTATAACAATGTCAACTATTTTTTTTTTTTTTTAATTTTACAATAATAAATTCCTTTTCTCAATGGAATGGGTTCCCCTCGACTCCTCTTTAAAAACTCTTTAAAAATACTTTTAAACAAAACCCTCTTTAAAAAAAACTTTTATTTAAAATGACTTCACAAATTCCTTTTTTTTTTAATCATGAATAAGACTTTCCACCAAGGAACTCAAATAGATTCGAAATTTATGACTAAAAAAACTTTTTGATTTTGTCTTGTTGTGAACCTTTTAATATTTGAGGAGGAAACTTTGACAATGCTTTAAAAAAAAACATGAAACCTTTGACTTTCAAGATTCTTGGAGGGATTTTGTATTATTTTTATTTTTTTTAAATTGTCTCATCATCATTTGCACAGCCCTGATGATCTTTCCAGCAGAGCTTTGCATACTCCTTTAACTCAAGTTGTGTGAAGTTCTTAAATTTTCCACAATTTGGCAAGTTTGTGACTTTTTTGTGTAGTTTCTTCTTCGCTGAGATGCGAAACTGACGTAGTTATCTCTCTTGACAGATGTGAAAATTTACGCACTTCCTCTTATTCACGTGCAGAATTCGCGTTGCTTTCACAGCTTCCCCTTAGCCTCTCATGACCCTTTCTTCTTCTTTACGAGCCAAAAAAATAATTTGAAGTGTTGCTCTCTTTGGAGTCTTATGCGACCCGATGTTTTCATAACATGACAAAAATTGAAGAGAAAATGTTGGAGGAGAGAATTTCTCATCTCAATATTATGAATTAGTTAAATAAGATTACATGGGAAACATTGGTAAGAAATGAATGGAGTGAAACTTGACTAAAATGGACTAACGGAAACTGAACTAGGACACTTGGATGGATGGCTTTGACACCTAGTAGGTGGTTGTAATTATATTCTCCAATACTCTGCTACCGCGATCATGAGCCAAAAAGAGCACGGACGCCACCGAGGATGAAACTTAGGAGATATTGAACAACTATGCTCCGCAAAAACCTTGAGCAAGTGAAGCTCAAGTGAAAAATATTTCATCTATAATTTTCCACTAAAACGAAGACACACATCCATAATGAGAAAGTGTGCAAATAAAAAATTGGGCTACCTTTTCTTCACTGTGCTCAAGTCCATAATTTTTTCATGCCAAATCTTTTGTACATGGGTTCTATTTTCACATTTATGGTTGTTCTACAAAGGGATACAATGACCACCTCCTTTATATGCAACATATACTTTTTTCCTACCAACAACTATAGGAACCTATTCACACACATCCTACATTAATTTAATTTAATTTATATCTAGAAAAAATAATATCTCGGGCCCTCCCTTAAGTGAGTTACCCACATAGCAATTGGATTTGATACCAAATTGTAAAACCAATTTCACACCAAAACTATATTTTATATTACATTAAACACATATAAATACACCAATTACTAGTTTAAGATAGAAATTCTATTTTAACCATGCAATCACTTAGTTGAGAAAATCTCTCAACCAAACACTAAACTAGGAACTATTTTAGTTGGACTAAACATATTAGATCGAGCTAATTATAAATTAACCAAATTACATCTATCATGAATTATTTCATTCAATTTTCACAAGACCAGTACGAGTTAAATATCTAGGTCTTCTTGACACGAAGTTGCAGATCCCACCCACATGACGCATATTAACCCACAAATAAAAGAGATAGGCTTCAGGAGGTGGGCTTGACGATTGGCCTATACAATTTAAGGGTGTGGAAACATGATTGAGAAATGAGGAGTGTTGGAATTTTAATGGATGGTTTTGAAAATTTTAGCGTTTCGTATCAATTTTAATAATTTTATTGAAAAATATTATGATTTAAGAACAAATTATATTTATTTATAGTCTATTAATTAGAATATTTTCCCATAAAATTTCACCATGAGAACGTATTTTCCAATAAAATTTTATCATGAGAACATATTTTCCTAACTAAAAAGACAAGAGAATAATTTAGTTTATATAATAGGTAGCTTACAACTTTAAAATTACAAAATAGTAAACGAGATGGTCATGGATTTAGTTTATGGGCTTGTGGTTGTTCAACCAATAGTAAACTTGTAATCCACTTGGTTATATATTTAATGTATATATATCTGAATATCTCACAGATAGGGTGTCAGATTCCTACATTAATTTAATCAAACCAATGCTATTCCTTTGGCTTTTTCAGAAACATCAATTGCAATAATCTAGGTGATGTATTTTGGAGAGGCTTTCAAATTCCTTGTATAAGTTAATTAAATCTAGTTATGGTTAAGATTAAGGAATATATGTAGAAGTGGATGTGTCTAAAGACATCATTGTTGTGTCTTAGGTCCCTATGATACAGATGGAGCAATTATTTGATCTACATGATGTATCACACACACAAAAGGTATGCATTACATATTTATATTTAGAACAAAATCAATTTGTTTGGTGTAGATGACTTTGTTCTTGTAAATCAATTGTCACTTGGAAACTTTTTGTGGAATAATTGGTATCACATTATGAGGATACAAAGAGTAATACCTTATTTATCCAATTAATAAATCTCAAATAAAAGGGTTCAATGGCAGAGCACATTGAAGACTTCCACAGATTGAATATCAAAGTAAATGATATTCCAAACGAGCATAGGATTGATGTCTTCATAGGGACTTTAAAGGATAACATCCAATATGAGGTTCACCTTTGGGAACCATATTCATTAGAGAAGGAATTCAAGGTGGAAATAAAAGTTGAAATAAAAATTATGGAAACAAGGAAGTATGTCACTCACAACTATAAAGATGGAAATGTTGTTGCTCTTAGCCTCCCACAACCTACAAGGTTGACACCAAAACAACTAGAGGAGAAAGGAGAAAAAGGTATTTGTTACTATTGTGATAGAAAATAAGGTAAGGATCATAAGTGTGTTGACAAGAAATTATTTTACATAGATTGTGAAGAGGAGGAAGAAAAATAACTTGAAACATCAAAACAAGACGATATACACCAGGAATCAACCCCAAAGAAAGACGAAATGAATCCTACCATATCATGTAATGCATTGGAAAGAATGACCACTCCTCAAACTCTCAATATATAAGGATTTATCAAGAAGAAAAAGGTAATAGTGTTGATCGATTCTGATAGTATCCACAATTTTATTCATTGTAAGATAGCCAAGGAATTGAATTGCTTTCTATACCCAACACCAGAGTGTCAAGTGATGGTTTCAAATGAAGGAACTCTAAATTTCTTAGGGAAGTGTCATAATATCAAATAAACCATGGGGGGATATGTACTAAATAGTCCAATGTTTTCCATTCCAATGGGTGGTGTTGATGTTGTATTAAGAGTCCAATGCTTACAATCTTTGGGGATGATAGATTTTAATTTTCAAGGAACTTTATTGAAATTTTCATGGGAAGGAAAGGAAATTGAATTAAGGGGAATCATAGGGAAACCATGAAATATAATCAAATTTAATAGCATGGAAAATCTTTTGAATAAAGAAAGACGTGGCGTAATTTCACAATTATTCTCACTGGATGTTTAAACATCAAAATCATCTATTTGTCCATATTTCCAAAGAACCTTGGACAATCATTCCAAATTAATTGAGACTCCCAAAGTCCTCCCGCCTATTCATGATCATGATCATGATATTCGCTTGACTCCATGAAGAATTCCTCCAAACATTATACCTTACAGATATCCCTAAGCACAAAAGAGTGAAATTGAATGTATGATTCCAAAAATTCTAGAGGTTGGTATAAGTAAACCTAGCCAAAGTTCTTTCTCTACTCCAGTAGTATTGGTACATAAAAAATATGGATCATGGTGTATTGGTACTCAAAATCTACAAAATCAATCAATTTTAGAGTATCTCATTAAGTGGAAGAACTTAAAAGTTGAATATTCCAAATGGGAGGATGACAATTTTATACATAAGCATTCATGACCAATCAAGCGTTGAGGAAAACACTTTTTTGAAGGAGACGGTAATGTTAGGTCCCTATAATACTAGTCCATCCCATTATTTTTATTGTTAGTGTAGCCCCCTTATTGTTATTTTTTTGCCCCATAGAAGCCCAATATTGTTATTGTTTTTCACTTACATTATTATTATTATGTAGGCTCTAATTATATTGTGACCCCTTAAACTCATATATATATATATAAAGGAGGCCTTGTCATTTGTATCATACAAGAACTATTCATTTATGTGATGTAAAGGAGGTTTCCCCCTCGAAGAGGTTATTTACCAAGTTGTTGATATATCGTTTCTTCTATTTTGTGATTTGGGTGCATAGCATTGTGCTCCCAATGGACTATGACAAATTAACATTAATTTTTTTAGACCTTTAAATAGGCTACATTGAAGAGAAATACCATGGGTAAAACTATGGGTTGTCTTAAACCTTGACCATGAAAACCGTTGGTAACTTGACCAAGTCAAGGTTACCTGAACCAACCTAACAAACCCCCCTCTAGCCCTCTTAAACATGACTTTCGAGATTAACCTGGTCCCAATCTTTCGAGATTAACCATCCTATGAAAATATACATGACTTGGACCAAAACCCTTAAGGTTTTCTCATATCACATGTTGGCTCTTTCACTAAACTTCAACAACATTGACTCCATCTCTGTTCTTTTATTTCTCTTGTCCATACAACCATCTTAACCAATCCATACCTTACCCAACCCATACATTGACTTGGATTTTCGCACTACTTGATCTCTCTACTTATATCTAACCTGATCCATACCATCTCTCATAAATCCATCCATTATTCACTACCCTCATCAATTTTGTACACCACCAATGTCATACAACCATGTTGACCGCATCACAAGGTCTAACCTTTTCCATCTTGTGCATTTCTTAGAAAATTTCCTTTTTAATTACTCCACACATGTTTCTCTCCTCCATCATATAGATTGCAACAACTTACTTAATTTGTTCAACAATCTCTTACTCCACAAGTGTAAAACACTTGTCACAAAGGAAATTTTTAGGGGCTAATATTCGTAGGTGTGTTGATTTTCCATGGTTTCCCCAAAAAGAAAAATATTCATCAATTTCCATTCTTTTCTAAAATTTGTTCACCCAAATTAGATAGGATAAAATTATTTTACCTTAAAGATCGTCAAAATTATATATATATTATATATATATATATATTATATCTTATATATATATTTATATCTATATTATATATATATATATATATATATATATATATATATATATATATATATATTATATATATATATATATATAATATATATATATTATATATATTATATTATTATATATATTATATATATACTAATTATTTATATATAGTTATGTTTGCATATTAGGGGCCAATAAGGTTCTCTAAGGTTTTTAAGCTTTAATATAAATTTCCATCCTTGATATTTTACCTGCTTATCACTTGGCCAAAATCATATATTTGAGGTTTGAAAACACAAATTTCTTTCGTTGCCAATAGTGCCAAAATTGCAGTGGTAAAAATCCTAGTTGTGACAAAAAAATCAACCACATTCACCAGCTAGTAAGAATATTTCCTCACGACATCCTCCTTTAATCTCTCCTCAGTGACATTCATGAAGAGGTCTCCACCTATGACAGTGATCTTTCTCGTCATTTTTGAAGAATGTAGCTAGTGTTGGTCTTCATAATTGTATGAGTCATGATGTGATGTATTTTTCAAAAGAAAGAAAAAGAAAATTAATTTATAAAAGAAAAAAATATTTTTATGAGGATGGGTTTCATGCTTCTAGGTCAAGCCTCCATTGTTGGATTTTAGGTTTGTGTTAAGAGTCAAAGTCATATTCATTTTGTAAAGGACCTTTCTTGGGAAGAAAATTAATTTTTATGTGAATAAACCTCCATGTACTAAGTCGTCTCCATCTTCTACTAGTCAACCTCATTGAAGGGACACGTCCTCACACTAAGAAGAGCATATATATACAAGTGCTAATCGATCTATTCAAGATATGAAACACATGAAGTTGATTTGCAATTTTTTGTTGGAGAAAGAGATGCGAAAATGTTCAAGGAAGAAATATTTCATCATTACAAAAGAATTGGCTTAGCAATGAAAATATTTAGAAACTGAAATTTTTGTCACTAGTATAAGGGAAGTCAAAAAATGTTGCAAGGCCAAAATTCTTGTTGAGAAACAAACCAAAATTCATTTTCAGGAGTAGGCCCGAAATTATTGTTGAGGTTCAACCCAAAATTCTAGTTGAAGGAGAAGATGAGAAAGCTTGTTAAGGAGCAGACTTACATTGACAAGTGAAGGAAGGAGATAGAAAGTTGATTTGATTAACAAGGAGACTAACTCGCTGGATGGAGGGAATTTATGGTCCTAATTATCTCAATCTGATTTGAATCTACTATTGGAAGAGTTTTTATTGGGTTTTCCCCTCGCTGAGTGCCTACATCATGTGTCATCTATTGTGATCTTCATTTTTTTGAATTTGTCCTGATGATAGGAACTTGATAAATTGTAAAGAATAATTAATATACATCACATGAAAATGTCAAAGGAAGAGAAATAAAATAAACAATAATCCTAACTAAATTGCTCTAGATTTATCAACATGGTATCAAAGATAAGGTAAGTGGCATAAGAGGAATATAGAAGATCATTGATGATTGGAAAATGAAGTCTCATGTCTAGCTCTCATGATTGAGCTGCCAAGGTGGAGGACCGAATAAGAATAAGTCATTTATGAACTTGATTAAGCCGCAGACCTGGGTGATTCGGCCCTCAATATAGAAATTGAAAATCATAATAGTAAAAGGAATAGAGTAGAATTTTGAAGGACAATGTTGGACAGCTAATCCTCTAGGGGTTTGTGTGGAATTTGAACAATCAAACGGAGTCCAAGGGACCACTTGGAATATGAAACCAAGGGTCACTCCTATGTATATAAATATGTATCATTGTGAATAAGATGTGCAACTAAATGTTTGTCATTCATATTCTCCCTCCTCCATGTCTGTGTTTAGCATGGTATCAGAGCCATGATGTGTGGCCTTTGTAAACCAATTCTCTCCTCCTTGTGGAATTTATTCCATTATGAGAATTTGGTAAAATAGAGGTTGTTACCTCTGTCATTTTTTCCATTCCCCTATTGTGAGAAGACCAGACCCTGTGACTGCAAAGAAGAATATTGTCAGATGTGTCTCTCTCTACCAATATAATTCTATAACACTCTCTATACATGTCAGTTTTTCCTATTTGTTACCTCTCAAATATTTACATGTCCATTATTCTTCATGTGTTCATTATTTCCTGAACTTGGGTATTTTCAATGTTCACCTGGCCTAATGCTCCATTGATTTGGCCTCTGTCATAAATATATTTTCTCATTTTTGGGCGGCCTCTGCACATTTCAGCCCTTGGCGCATTTTCAAATCATAAGAAACAACAATGTGAGTTATATGCATTGAAGACTGGTTGTTTTGCTGGATATGAAATGATTTTCTCCCTCTATCCCTCTCCATTTGGTGTGTTGAAGATTGAAGTGTCGATAAATTGAATAGTGTTGTGTGTGTGTTTTAATGTGGAAGTTGTGGACTTGTTGGGATGGGGTCCCCAGGGGTAGAATTGGATTAATTTATTCATTTTTTATAAATAATTTTATAAAGAATGTAAAGTCTCCAAAAAATATGGATGCAGAGCGCGTAGCTAGTCAAGAGTCACAAGGACCTTAGCCCCTTCTTTAGGCAAGTGATAGGTGATTTTGAAGACTCACCCATGAGCCAAGGGCCATGGTATTTTATTAGAAAGGCTATAAATAGATGACTCTTAGCGAATATATAAGATAACTTTAGATAAGAATACAAGCATGAATGTATGAATGTATGATGTTGTGAGGGTTTGATAGACAAGAAGGCAAATTCCTTTCAGCAGCGAAGGAAAGGCTTTGCAACTGTGTAAGCGGAGGCTTGAAAAACTCCACAGTTGAGTGTATGGACTCTTGCAGCTGAGTGTGCAGGGTAGTTGAAGTTTGTACTGGAAAAATTCTCATTAACAAATACTAATTTTGGGTTGGAATTACTTGCATCTATTTGTTTAATTGTTATGTCACTTTCACTCCTATTTCTGCAATTCAATGTGTTTTCTCCATGCGAATTGGGTTAATTGAACATGTTTATGATTAGTGAGATGATTGAATGATATTCGTGAATATATAAATCTATTTTGGGTTAGTTTAGAATAAGGAAGTTAGGTCTACATAATGACAGATCTAGATCTCAAAATCCCTAGAAGACATGTTCAGTTGCGCAAAAGTAGCTGACATATCCTGTTAGGGCCTAATTAGCACTATTGGTTGGTCTTGCAAATAACTGAAGGTATCTAGGGCTGAATTAGGAGTTCTAACTCTATCGGAAGGATAGATTTACACGAGACTGAAAGACATCACACTAGTCTCTGGATGCATGAACTTGGTTCTTACATCCCCTAATACTGCTTCGAGTGAGACTGAAACCTACTCTACGCAGGTTGCTATCGAAAGGGCCAATAGTGTAGGGTTTTATTGGTTGGCGTGAACAACTCTGAACTTGTGTCAGGCCCCCTTAAGCCAATGTTGGCTTATGGGGGATTGACCGAGGTTCAGAGTTGATTTAGCCAAACAAATCTCGGTACTACTGGCCCTTTCAAAAATAGTGCACGGTGCACAGATTGAGGTCTCACTCGAAGTAGTATGGGAGGGTGCTAGAACCATGTTTCCACACCCTGGAGATGTTTGATGGTTTCAAGGTGTCCGTGGTTAGTCCCTGCGCGCACGTCTCTACGTGCACTTTCCCGTGCCTTGCAGCTTGAGATGCTACCTTTGCGCAACCCTACTCGAGGTTCGAACGTTATTATTACCCAAGTCCTTACTAGAATTCCACTGTTAGTTGATTATTTGTGCTCTAAGTTATACTTAACAACATAAATCATTCATACAGGTGCACACAGTAAATAAACAGTATATTTGCAATTTATATCAGGCATGCATTAATCCAAAAAAATTACACAAATTGATAACAAACTTCTCTTTATTAATCTCTTCTTTGGTTATAGACTCGACTTCGCCTTGCGCACTTAGCTGTAGGGGTATGCACACTTAGCTGCATAATATTAGGCCTCTGGGAACTCAGCTGCAGAGCCTTCTCCTACTCTACAACCTAAAGACACCCTTAGTCACTCGGACTTCTCTTCTTCTCTCTCTACTACTTCTTCTTCGCTACTTCGCTATCTCTTTCACTTAGAGCCTCACTCTATTTATACAATCCCATGGTCCGCAGACCATGGGTAGGTCGAAATTACATTACAAAACTAGGGAAGACTACCCTTTGACTCTAACATTCTTCGATGCCCACAATTCGTGGAGCTTTACAACACTATTCGGTCAAAACTTGGGCTTTGAGCCCCAAAACATGCCTCTGGGAGGATTCCATGCCCAACAGGCCCCCAACACAAACATCGTGACTTGCACTTGAGTCACTCTGTCATCATGGCAATCTTTGCACATAGTCCCTCCAACTATCCTCGAACTATGTTGAGGTCAGTAGTGCACTAAGCCATTGCTTGCTGAATCTGTTGCATCCACTGTTCTAAGACCTCTGTGTCTGAATTGTTTCCATACATCTATATCGGTATCTACTACATATGTTTATAGTCCAGCACCTTTGTCCGGCTCCTTGGAGCGTGAAGGCTGTGCTTCTGTTGGCTAGTCAGATAGCTGGCCCACCTGTGTAGGGCTTCAAGCATCTGCCATTCACTTTCCCTAGGAAGGGTTCTCCACTTAATTTGACTAGCTAGACCGCACCTCCGTCTGTGACCTCCTTAACCATGTATGGTCCCAGGAAATGCATTCTAAATTTTCCCGGGAATTTTTCAAACTTATTGCCATATAGAAACACTAAATCATTTACCTTGAAGGTGCACAACTTAATATGGCGGTCGTGCCAGGCCTTTTCACACTGTTTTTGTACCTGCTAATGAAAACTAGCCAGGAACTGTTCCTCCTCAAGCTCTTCCAATTGCGCGAGCCTTTCTTCCAGTGCTTCGTGGTCCGTCATACTTGTGAGCACGGCTATTCGTAGACTAGGTACAATATACTCCATCGTCATGAAAACTTCCACGCTGTAAACTAACTAGAAAGGTGTTTGTCCCGTAAGTGTCTTGCACATTGTCCTATAAGCCCATAGTACTGTAGGTACACGCAGGTCCAGTCGTTTCATTGTACGTTGCACAATTTGGTTAGCGTAGTCTCTAGTATTTTGTTGAACACTTCTATTGTCCCATTGGCTTGTGGGTGATACAGTGTGCTTTTCTGATGATACACCTAGAACTCTTATGTGAGTGCGCTAATGGTTTCATTCAAGAAATGTGTACCGCGATCACTCATTAAGATCTTCAGACATCCCAATCATGTCAACACATGTTCAAACAAAAACTTCATGGCCATAGCAACCGTGCAGTCTTTGACCAGCTGCACTTCTACCCAGCACGTTAGGTACTCCATCATGGTGATGATGTAGTGTGCGCTCATTTTTCCCAGGGGTTTGATAGGTCCCACAAAGTCGATCACCCACCTTTTGAAAGGTTGCAGTGTCATTTGTGGATGCAAAGGAATCTCGTCCCTTCATGATGGTTTACCGGTTCTTGGATAGATATCGTAGGCCTTACAGTGTGCCTTTGAATCCTGATGAAAGGTTGGCCACCAAAACCCTGCGCAAAGAATATTTTGTGTTGTTTCTCATCTTGCATAATGTCCTCCTGTAGTGCCCCCAGGTGCTTCCATGAGGATTTGACTTCATTCAAATTTAGGTACGTACCTTCGCAATATCTCATCACTACCCATTTCTTATAGGTGCCCCGTGATGATAGAAAAGTCAACCGCGCGCACCACTAATTCCTTCTTCTGTTGAACGGAGTACCCCTTCGGCGTAGTCATAAAGTGGATGATATCTTCGACATGGCCATCCGAGACGCGCACAGTAAAAAGCTGTGCATCAAGTAATCCTTCCTTCAAGCTAGTATGTTCTTCACCCATCTTGATATGCGGCAAATGATTTGGTCCTGCATTCAGTCATCCAGGCTTTACCACGACCTCAAAGTCATACTCTTAGAACAATAAAAGCCACCTATAGATGCACCCCCCAACATAGGCTTATTGACTAAGTGTTTGAGCATAGAATGGTCTGTATACATCTTGAAATGTCCTCCCAGCAAATAGTGCTCATATTATTGGAGCACGTACACCATAGCCAACCCCTCACGTTCGGTGGTGGAATAGTTCTTTTCGGCTTTCGACAACTAGCAACTTGTAAATGTGATAGGGTGATCCAAGCCCTCGACACCCTCCTGTGTGAGTACCGCTCCCAGCGCTATACATGATGCGTCAACATGGACATGAAATTCCACATCCCATTTTGGGAAGACTAGGATGGGTGCAGGGGCCAATTTCTCTTTTAGTGCATCCAAGATCTTCATGCAATCATCATTCCAGTAGAATGTGACATCTCTTTTCAACAATTTCTCCATCAGTGCGGTGATCTGGGCATAACTTTTGATGAACTTCCTATAGTACCCCTATGTCCCAGGGTAGCACGCAGTTGTTTAACACTTCGTGGTGCTTCCAAATTCAAAATCATTGTAATCTTTGCGAGGTCCACCATCAGCCCCTGTTTGTAGACCACATGTCCCCACAAGTTCCCAAAGGGAATGAGGAATGCACACTTCTTAACGTTCAGTGCAATCTGGGGTCGTCGACAGGTATCTAGCATCAAGCATAAGCTTGCTATGTGGTGCTTAACTAATCCAAAGACAGTCCAATCATCCAGATAGACCTCCAAGAACTTGTGGATGTATTCTTTGAATGAACTATGCGTGAAAGATGGTTGGCACATTCTTCAACCCAAATGGCATAACAATGTATTAAAATCAACCTCATTCCATTGTGAATGTCATCTTTCTCCTGTCTCCCAATGCGATTTTGACCTGGTGGTACCCTGAGAACTCGTCTGTGAAAGAGTATGCTTCTTGTCCACCAACATTTTCCAATACTTCATCTGTGAATGGGGTTGGGAATGGGTCATGCACACAGAAATCATTCAACTTCCTAAGGTCCACGCATATTCTTATCTTGACCTTCTGCTTTTTCTCCTGTATTACCATAGGGCTCACCCAATCGTATTCTTCCACCGGCTCAATAATTCCAGTTGCGAGCATTTTGTCTAGTTCTACACAAACCTTTTCCTTATACTTTGGATTCAAGCGGTAAGGCCTCTGCTTAACCGGCTTCACATCGGGTTTTAGGGTGATCTTCATCATCCCCAAATTGCCAACAATCCCCTTTAGGTCTGTGATCTTAGTCAGGAATAAGTCTTGTTACTCATGGAGTAACTCAGCGACCTTATCCACCCTGGCATCATCCCAATAGTCACTGAGTGTTGCATACTTCGGTTCAGCCTCCATCCCAATGTTTACTTGCTTTGTTTTTACCAGTGCGGTGATGTCAAGATCTTCAATCAATGGTCCTTGAACTTTGCGATAGCCTTCCGCTTCTGGAATGTTGATTTTTCATGGGTCTTCGTCATCCTCCTCCATGTTTACATTGTAGCATTCCAGCACGCACATCATCTGGGTTGTCTATTCCGGCTGCAGCACTTCCATTGAATCTAGAGGTATTTTGAAGATAGCTAATTTTACTACTTGCAGCGCATCATCAACAGTATCCTACCAATGATCCTCAAACATGAAGGTTAATAGGAATCCTTCGCGGAAGATATTCCATTCGCTTGTGAGCTCGATCTTATAATACCAATTCATGGGTATGATATCCAAGGTATGACAGAACAGATGCACCCACCCAGGTTGTGGCTCTTCCCCGTAGACCTTGGCCCATTTCGCGAGGTGTGCACGTGGATAATCTCGTCTGTCATACTTGTCTGTTAGCCGCATTTGAGGTTTCTCGAATCGGAGGCACATCATCCTTCTGCATGCTTGCCAGTCCTCAAAATTTTGTTGGTGCGTACCCCACCACCTTGCGGGTGTAGCGTGCAGTGCCCATTTCAGCGCGTCGAAATGCTATTGTTCCGGTACTACCTTTTCAAATTTGTTCAGGAAATCCTCTACCTCGTTCAACCTGTCATACATAGGAAGATTTCTTACTTCCATTGCTACACAATGTAGTGACCTTATCATCATGTTGCAGTTGAGCATAGTTACCTTGTGTAACTAGTTCTGCCATTTTTCTATCCCCTGGTCTGAATTTGATGTGCAGGAGCTCCCACGCTCCCACGAAATCCTTCCAACCACTGTTGGATTCACCCAATCCTGCTCTCGCGTGATTATCTTGTAGATATAGTCTACATGGTCATCACTGTCGCAGTCGTGCACCGACTCTATGTAGTGTGATGCTTCTATAGGGTCTAAAGGTACTGTTACACTCCTATACCAATAGGTGTCATATTTCATGATTGACTGGTTAAAATCCCTGATATGTTCATACCTTTTCCTGCTGCAAAGGTTTTCCATATTTTGAAAAAATCAAAAAAATTTAAAAAAATGTAAAGAGGGTATACCCTAAAAGAAAAATCAAAGGGTGAAAGGATAAATGGTCAAAAGAAAAAAATGAAAAGAAATGAACCCCAAACAAAAAAGACCAGGAAAGTGTGCAAGTCCAAATGCCACTACTATTTCAATTTTTGTAAATAGAGCATCATGAGCAGCTTGTTTGACTTTTCACCACATGTTATACGGGAATAGTGTCCACTCAGATGCTGCTATTCCCACTAAGATGGGTGGCTATCTTAGAAAAAAACAATCAACGTCTACTATTGATTCCTTTTATGAAAATAGATGAGAGGAGAACCAAGAGGGCCAACCTAAGTCTTGCGCTCGATTTCCTCTCCTTCTTGATAGAGTTTTTCCACTTCTTCTTTGTCTACTCAGCTTCAAAAGGACCTGTGGAAT
>APFE030426525.1:146484-177904 GCA_000404065.3 Pinus taeda | reverse complement strand
TTTTAATATTTTATTTATAGAAATTGAAGCTTACTCCAATTTTTTTTGCCCCGGCATGATCGAGCGTAACATAAATTTAAAATAGCCAGAATTAAAATGTGACGATGATTTAGCTGGCATACCCATTATGAGAATGTGTAATCCAAAAAATAAGGGATGAAAGTCCATAAAGATTCACGCCGGAGTCAGCGTTGTGGTTCTGGTACAAACGATATGCATTCTCTAGTTTGCTTTTGTTAATTATATATATCAACAATATCATTATTGCTTTGTTTTAAATATAATAGTGAAGTTAAATTTATTTTTTATTAAGTATCATATGTTACAGAGATAATAGTTCAAATTTGTTTTTGAAGGTGCTCTTATTTTTAAATATCATAAAGTTATGATTTGAATATATATATATATAAAAGTTAAATCTTACAAAATAATATAATGGTGCAATTGATATGATTAATCTAATCTCGATTTTGTATTATTTGGACTTGTATTTCCTAGTTTATGTGGTGATTAAATTTTATGAATGCAAGCTAATATCCAAAATAATATACTTTAGGTTATACTTTCCTCACACGATAATTGTAATCAAATTTTATGAGTAAAAACTGTAAACAAGGTGGGGCTATTTTTCTCAAACAAATTAGTACTTTGCTATTTTTGGAAGAGATGAATAAGAGTGGAGGTATTTTTAACAATGAGTATAACTAGCATTTGCACCAAATGTTGCAAAGGAAACGCCGTAAGTCATAAATTTTGAGGAACAATCATGACATGGGAATGGGCAAATCTAAATGAAATATAGAGATGTAGCAGAAATGAAATTGATTTAGGGTGCCTCACACTATTTTTTTATTAATTATTGAATTAATATTGCATATAAATCGTTGTTCATGACTATGAAGCTACCAAGTTGCTCAATGGGAAAGCTATAGCCAAACGAGAGGAGAGGTAGGAGGAACACTATAAATTGTACATGTGAGTTAATTTGAATTTACTTTAAAATCATAGTAATTCAGTTTCAATTTGAATTTATTGTGCCTCACACTATTTTTTTTATTAATTATTGAATTAATATTGCATATAAATCGTTGTTCATGACTATGAAGCTACCAATTTGCTCAATGGGAAAGCTATAGCCAAAGGAGAGGAGAGGTAGGAGGAACACTATAAATTGTACATGTGAGTTAATTTGAATTTATTTTAAAATCATAGTAATTTAGTTTCAATTTCAATTTATTTATTTCTAAAGTCACATTTATTCATAAAAATTAATTAATGGCTGTGTAAGAATGAAAGTATGCTTTAAAATCATAGTAAACAATTTAATAAGATAAAGATGATTATTAGAACTAAATCATAATTTTAATTTGTTTTATTATTCAATTAATAAAAATAATTAGTCTCTCTCGAGTAAGATGAAGATGATTATTAGAACTAAATCATAATTTTAATTTGTTTTTTTATCTAATTAATAAAAATAGTTAGTCTCTCTTGTCTCATACCCTTAGTTGGGATTATACAACCAATCTTCTGCATCTCATAACTTATCCCGAAAAAAATTCTACTCATAATTTGAATTTATTTATTTCTAAAGTCAAATTTATTCATAAAATTTTAATGGTTGCTTAACACTGAAAGTATTCTTTAAAATCATAATAAATGAGTTTTAATGTGAATTTGTTTATTTCGAAGTCACATATATTCATAAAAAATTAATAGTTGTAACACTGAAAGTGTGTTTTAAAATCATTGTAAATAATCTAGTAAGATAAAGGTGATTTAATTTACTTTTTATTAATATTTAGTTAATTAAAATAATTAGTCTCTTATGTGGAATTCTATTTTTCTCCTCCTTATTCAGGTAAGAGAATTTATATTGCACATAATTCCGGGTCTTGCTAATTAAGACATAAGATAGGTATTGTCATTGGAGTTTATTCAGCTCAGGAGTCCAGGGATATTTGTCAAGGTTGACTCTTATTTTTCATATTGGTAACCTGAACTCTTTATTTTTGACAAGCTTTGTCAGCTTTGGAATAAGAAGAAATATCATACTTGGAAATGCTAATAAGTTAATCATACAGAGGCATAATAATTGAAATCGATTCCTGATTCCGTGAGCTCAAATTTTTTGAAGCAGATTGTCCATTGGAACTCCCATCTCCATCTTTTTCTATTGAATATCTCCAACTCTTGTTTCTCAATGAGTTTGAGCATTATATTGACCTTAGAGCTCACTGTTTTAATATCACAAGTGGCTACTTAGAGTGTACATTACCCCTCAGAAAATAGAAAGGAAACAATGTACAATTGTGTGTTGTCATGCCTCAGTAGCAAACTTAGAAGTGCCATTACTTGAGAAGACCGAGCTTTTCTTTGGGTATCTGTGATATTTATCTTCAGATTAGGAGGCTCTACCAGTTTCTTCTCTTCAAGTTGTGATCCTAGGTCTGAAGCTTCACCAATAGCACTAATAGCTAAAGACCTTGACACAGGATAGAAACCTTGTGTGACATATCCTTGACGATTTGTTGATGTTGTAAGAGTAACATTGATTGCATGAAATTGAATTATGTGTGACTGTAAAAATGATAGCAATGAGCATCTTATTGATTGGTTGTATATCAGTGAGAAAATAACTTGTAATCAGATATGCCAATCAAGAACGAAGAACTGGCTGAAGGTTGAACACTTTCCCTAAGTGTGGACTACCAATTTCCATTCCCGTGGATGAGTTCTGGCTGCCATTGCACTCCCCGTGGCTTTAATAGTGAGTGGAAGCCCTCCAAAGTTGGCGCTCACAACCTTTGTCGTTTTCTCATCTCTATTTGCTGGTAGTTTTCCATTGTTATATGGAAAATGATGAATAGAAAATAGCTGCTAGCTGTCCTCTTCTACCAAATCCCCCATTCTTATTACGTATGTCTCTGCAACTCCAATTTCTGACAGGACTCTGCGATTTCTTGAACCTACAACAAGTCTAGAGTTGGAGTGGTGGGTTAGCAACAACAAACCGAATTCTTCCATCAACTGGGAACCATCTCCCAAACGTCATCCAAAAATAAAGGAAACCTCTTAGTCTGCAATCTCTGAGTCAACCACATATTTGCATATTCATCACCCTCATTTCTGTCTAATTCTATCTTTGTAAGCGTGGCTATTTGCATACACAGTTCATTTCCAAGATTTGTAAAATATGGATTATTGGCCTATAGCTCATGGGTGCTCAACATCAAGTTGATATGACAGAAAAAAATTGTAAAATATAATATGAAAAATAGACTTAATGAAAATTCCACAAAGGATTCTTAATCTAGTAGGCTGGGTGGTAGTTTTAAAAAACAACCTTGCTTCAATTACTAATATATACTTGTTTTGTTATGTACACTTTGAAGTGAAAAGTGGTGCTAGAACAGTTGGTCATAACCTATTCATTGGTCCACCTGAAAGAACTTAGACATGCCATTATCATTAGCAAGTGCTTTATTGTGGAACACTTAAGGCACTTTTTTTTTAAAGTTCACCGTCCTAGCGGGCAAGCCATATTTGGCCTATCAGAATCCCCTTCAGAAGATTCACTCCCTGCACCTTGTGTTTCAACTTCTTAAAATAACTTAGGTGTTACATTATTTTGTGTGGTGTAAACACCCTATTGGCTCTTCCCGCCTTAAAAAGGGGGAAAAGGATTATAAAATTGTTGAACTCATATTGATTTAGAAGATATTTCTATAGAAATACTTGTGAAATCCAAGCAAGGCAAAGGTTATGGAAATACCATGCCCAGGTCTTGGAATCAAGTTGTTCTGCAATTGTTTTGGAACATGAGATTTTAGGAAGATGAATACAAAGACAAAATGGAGGGTTCATTAGACCAGTGGGACGAAGGTGATCTATTAACTCCGTGACACTGTTATGCTCCTGGGTAAACCTATTTGTAAAATGGCCGAAAAAATACGAAATACCGACATAGAATGAAGTAGAATTAATTGAACATTAACTATGTGATGTACCAAACACAACTTATGAAAATATTATGAAATACTAAAATAGAATGGAGTAGAATTACTTCCCATCTTCTACATGTTCCAACATCCTTTATCTTTAAGGAAAGTGAATCTGTCATGCACCTGGCACGAGTTACTTGTAAAATGGTGGAAAATACAGTACCAAAGTAGATTTAGTAAAATTACTGGACTATCTTCTACATGGTATAACTTTCATAATATGTTAATTTGAAATACGTAAATAAAATCCTGACAAGTAATATTGATCCCCTTATGAAGGCCCTGTGTTCATTCCAATTATGAACATTGTCCTTAAGAATAGGCTTTAAATCTCGAGTCTATGAACATACTTTACAATTTCTAAACGAAAACCCATCTACTAACTTCTCTGAAATTCCTAAAGTAGTCCAGACTCATCTAAATCCCAGTTTGATATATCAGACTTTATATCAAAGCCAGGATTAATTTGAATTAGCGCTAATATTTAATGCCCTGAGTTTATCTACCTCTAGTGCCTTGGATAGGTTTAATAAGTTTGCTGACTTATTTCTCATACTAGTTTTCTGAAGTCATCTTGATGAGTCCTCAATTGTCAGGTTTCTGAAGTCATCTTGAAGAGGCCTCAATTGTCAAGTTCGCTATTAGATGATTCCAAGTAGTTTTTACCCTGCTTAAAATAAAGAAAGTTAGATGGTCAAATAATTTCACGGTATGAAGAAGGCTAAGCATTCAATATTTTGGAATATTTGGGTTTGCTTTCATTGGAACCATCTTCAAATCTATCAATCCAAAATGATAATTGAAATTCAAAATATTCAAGAAACTTGCCAGATTTTAGGGGAAAAAATGCCAATTTTCCTTCACTATATTTGAGTGACTAAAAAACAGCCAATTCAAAGCAGCTCTAGAGTGGGGTGGATATTGTGCACTGCTAATGCGAAAAAGAGAGCTACCATCTTCCTCTGCTTCCACCAAAAATCTCTCTAATACTGCAAAGGCGTCCTCTTTTTCAACTATGAAGGGAGCTTTGATGAAAAATCCCTATGTTCTTGGAGAAATAGGCTGCATGGAGGTAGATGTAGAGGCACTGGCTGAAGGTTGAACACTTTCCCCGAGCGTGGTGTGGACAGCCCAAGAAGAACCTCGTGAGTAAGCCCCAATTGAATCATGGAAATCGACTTGAGATGGTTGTTAATATTTGACTTCATATTGGCGACCTCAATGATCGTTTGATAACGAGAAAAAATGTTAAAGCTGAATACTGTGCACTATTGCGCCATTTGAGATGTTTGTAAGAGAAGCGCATCCAATCTTTTTAGCCATACATTAACCACTGAAACATTATTGTGACTGTGAGAAGTGGAAATACCCCTCTTTTTGTTTATCTGCAGGTGATATTGCTGGATGTGGGTGATGATAGGCTCAATCTCTCTTACAACATCTTGGAGAGTTGCCAACTCTTTCTTGCAGCGAATCGCAATGTCGATGCCAACACCTATAAATCCAGGGATGAAACCAATATCAACCTTTATAGGATTTCCTTAAAAACATGCTTATCCCTTTTAGGATGGGATAGCCATATAAGCAAAGCCTTAGGCAATAGTATGTAACAATAGGAACATAACCAGAAATAATGAATAACAAATAGCTGCCAGTTGTCCTCTTCTAACAAATCCCCCATTCTTATTAGGATGTCTCTGCAACTCCAATTTCTGACAGGAATCTATGATTTCTTGAACTTACAACAAGTTTGGAGTTGGAGTGGTGGGTTAGTAGCAGCAAACACAATTCCTCCATCAACTGGGAACCATCTCTCCAAATGTCATCCAAAAATAAAGCAAACCTCTGAGTCTGCAATCTCTGACTCAACCACATCTTTGCAAATTCATCACCCTCATTTCTGTCTAATTCTATCTTTGTAAGCGTGGCTATTTGCATACACAGTTCATCTCTAAGATTTGTGAAAGATGGATTATTGGAAATAATGAGCCAAAGCAATAAGTCACCTCTGAAGATATTTTTCACCTTTGGACTGTTGAAGACTGTCTTGAGGAGGAGGGTTTTGCCTGCTCCACCCTTGCCAGCCACCCAAATGCGAAAAAAGAGAGCTACCCTCTTCCTCTGCTTCCACCACAAATATCTCTAATACTGCAAAGGTGTCCTCTTCTCCAGCTATGAGGGGCTCTTCAATGAAAAATTCCTTTGTGCTTGGAGAAATGGGCTACATGGAGGTAGATGTATAGGAATTCGCTGAAGGTTGAACACTTTCCCTGAGTGTGGACAGACCAAGAAGAACCTTATGAGTAAGCCCCAACTGAATCCCCAATTGAATCACGGGAATCGACTTGAGATGGTTGTCAATATCTGACTTCATATTGGTGACCTCAATGGTCGTTTGATAACGAGAAAAAATGTTAGAGCTAGATATTGTGTACTGCTAATGTGAAAAAGAGGGCTACCCTCTTCCTTTGCTTCCACCGCAAATCTCTCTAATACTGCAAAGGCGTCCTCTTGTCCATCTATGAGGGGCTCTTCGATGAGAAAGCCCTTTGTGCTTAGAGAATTGGGCTGCATGCAGGTAGATGCAGAGGAACTCGCTGAAGGTTGAAGACAAGCCTCATAGCCAAAAAGAATTCAAACAACAGAGAATATGATGAACATTACACATATAAAAATCTCCCTCAAATCCTGTCATTACCAACAAAAAAAAGGGAAAAATTACTTCAATGGGTGTCAAAATTACAACAATCTCTGCCATTAAAAAACTAGTGAAAGCGCAGACGAAATCACAACACTCCTCGTTGTTTTTCTTGGTCACCAAGACCAGAGAACCATGAAAAGAATGTAGTAAAAACAACTAATGCTAATTTAATCAATATTCCTTTTGGTTACTATTTAGTGTCACAATATATATATCATATCTATGTGTTTGCTATTCACTTAAAATTCTGAGAAGAAGATTGTGAATCATAGCATAACAGACACTTCCAAGTGTTGTCAATGGCCATTACAGATGGTTACACAGTCCAGGTCTGTAATTTGTCTACCAAAGCAACAATTAAGGATGTTAACCAATTTTTCTCATACTATGGCACAATAAAGAAAAAAAATTAGAGAGGTGGGTGTTGGATTTCTTGACTGAGTTTTATGTAAAAGTGTTGATTTCCAATTTCTGCAATATCTATTGAGCATAATAGTTGTCAACTTGTGTATCCATCAACCAGTACTTGATGACTATTTTCAATAGGTAGGAACCTCAATTAAAAGCTCTAGGTCAAGCACTAACATAAGTGATCGGCAATTAAGGTCGCTCAGTATCATTCATTCATTCTGCTATGAGGGAATTTGAAGACAAGATCTTCCTTTCAATTAATCATGTAGTTCTAGATGAAGAAGGATAGGCAACATAAATATAAAGGTATAGGGCACAGTTATTGACAATAACTTTAGAATCTAGATGCAATCATGGAGCGTACATGGGTATTAACACAGTAACCATCATGAGGAATATACTACAAACTAACAATTAAACAAGATGGAGTAAATGAAACCAAATCACAGTTAGACTGTCTCAACGTCTAATGCTCTAGGTCAGCTTATTAAGTATATAATCTCCAGTGATGCTTTTGAAACATACTGAAAATTAGATTACAGAATTCAGTTGTTTTTATTGCCTGTTTGGTTTTCTTGTTAAAGCCTTAAATATTAGAATATTTTATGAGGAATATAACAAATGTTTCCACTTTCATGTGGTCAACTATATATATCTTAGTGTGGTTCATTCTTAAAACTTCCTTACAGTGGCTAGTAAAATCCTAGATTATGTTTACTCTACAAAATGCTTATGGAATTAGGTGTGGCTCTTTGACAGTTGTATCTTTGTGTTGGGCACTCATTTACATGTATGTTAAATGCAAAAGTAAAGAGGATGCACGCAAAGTGCTTTATGAAAGCTCTAACAAGAGTGCCACTCTATGAAAATCAATGATCATAAGATACAAAGTAAATGGACATGCTAGCAAGCCCTTCGATTTTTCCATCAAATGCAACAACATGGCATCCAACCAAACTTGCCAATGATTCTCAATATTTTTCCCATGTGTGCAAACTTAGCAATTCTGCAAGAAGGCGATAAATTCCATACATATATAATCAAGAGTAGGTTTTATTCCAATGTATTTGTATGTTTTTCCCTTATGGATATATATACCATCTATGGAAATATTAAACTTACAAGGAAAGCTTTTTATCACATATATAATAAGGGTGTTGCGGCTTGGACTGCAATAATTGCAGTGCATGGTATAAATGGGAATGGTAAGGAAGCTTGTGAGTTTTCTCCCTAAATGGAATCCCGATAGTTGAACCGTCTTCTATGAATCCGATGGCTCAAACAATTTTAATCGTCTAACAACAAAATCAAGCGCTCACAAATGGACACGTAACCTCAAAGGAAAGTTGATTTCAGAGAGAAACACCTTACGGCATAAAAATGGAATCTTGAATGCTATGGAGACCATTAGAGTCTATAACAGCATTAGCAATTTCATTCTATTATGTGCAATAACTAATAGTTTATAATTTTGTTCGGTTTAGGCTCTACAGTATCTTTTTCTGATTTGAAATTTTTGTTTTAGTTATAGAAAAAAAACTATTTTAAATAAACAATAAATGTAATCTAATTCTTAATCTCTGTCTAAACTGAGAAAACTATTAAAATGGTTATAAACAAAAAAAAAATGTCATATAATCTACCAATTCAGGACCAGATTCTCATGACTTGTCTATTAAAAATTAATTATTTTCGAAATGAAAGAGAAACGTACATGTATAGCCTATGCACGATTAATTATTTTAGCAAAAAGAAACCTACCTGTTCATTTACAATACGAAAAAAATGTCGAACTAAGTTGCACTATTTCCCTTTTCTTCCGCCATATATTTATACACATCAGTAACCACTCCAATTTGTCATGTCAAAATAATGAACATCAAAAGCCTATCAGATCAATGGAGGAATCGTAAATATTGCATCATACCCAATTAAAAAAAGGAATACAGTTAATTAAATAGATGTAAAGAAAGAGTAAGGTAAAACATACATACGCGGTAGATTTTGATCGCCACTTCGAACCCTCACTGTGCGTCCTGCATGATTCGAACTCAGGATAAAAATGGATATGAAACCATATAAAAAACATCCCAAAGCAGACACGGATATGGATATGGATTCAGTTACATCCTTCTCGCAGATGAGGAAACAAATAATTATATACATTAAGCATTCCACAACAGATGCATCTGTTATTCGGGCGTGTTCGATTCTGATGGGCGCTTATGGATCTAATTGCTTGTAAGATGCCCAAATGTGTTTGCATCATACCCATTTAAAAAAAGGAAGACAGTTAATTAAATATATGTAAAGAAAGAGTAAGGTAAAACATACATACGTGGTAGATTTTGATCGCCACTTCGAACCCTCACTGTGCATCCTGCATCGTTCGAACTCAGGATAAAAATGATATAAAACCATATACAAAACATCCCAAAGCAGACACGGATATGGATATGGATTCAGTTACATCCTTCTCGCAGATGAGGAAACAAATAATTATATACATTAAACATTCCACAACAGATGCATCTGTTATTCAGGCGTGTTCGATTCTGATGGGCGCTTATGGATCTAATTGCTTGTAAGATGCCAAAATGCGTCTCTTATTTGGGCGTGAACCCTGAGGCCATACATCTCATATCGAACCAAATAAAATAGCTCGTCCCAATGGTATCCTTCCTTTTTTAATTCGAGCCAAGTAGATCAATCAAACAGTGTTTCCTGCTCATCCCAGTTCGTAATGTTTTGCTTGCGAGATGTGCAGATGCGGGTGAGTTCGAACCCAATCTAACCCCACCAAAGAGCTCGTCCCTTTCTTTTAGCTCGTACACCAATGCCGTTACGTTTTCCGCCAAAGGAGGGTACCAATGCTCCATTCCTCTTTGATGGGTGGATTCTGTAAATCCATGGGGAGAACAAATCGGTATTGTCTCGCTTTGTTGCTTGGAAGAACTCAACTAAACCCAGACGAGTCACATTGCGCTCAACAACATTCGGCTCTAGGAATCTGTTCCCCGCCTGCGTCGAGAGGTCCTTCGAAACAGCCGTGGATTGCAAGGATTGACATCGCAGAGAATTGAATCTGAAACCTCTGTGTTTGCCGTGAAACACAGACGAGGACTTTGAGCAAGATTGGGACCGATACATTCGAGCAAGTGCTGGGAATGGAAGCAGTTGTTGTTGTGGCGAAGCCGACGCTTTGATCGATAATACAGAGTCCCGGTAGTTGAACCGTTCTATGAATCCGATGGCTCAAACAATTTTAATCGTCTAAAAACAAAATCAAGTGCTCACAAATGGACACGTAATCTCAAAGGAAAGTTGATTTCAGAGGGAAACACCTTAGGCGTAATTACAACATTATGTTATGAATTTAATTACAATTTAGTTATTAATGTATGTGAGTTTTATTTTCACATTGGTAACCTTTAGTTATAGACTGTGGTGTTTGAAGTTGAATTATTAATATTTTTTTAAATTAATTTTTTTTTTCTTGTATACAAGTTGAAATATTAATATATTCTTTTGGATACAAATCATTTTGTCAATTTTCTTTTCATAGGAAATGAAAATGAATAGCTTTTAATTTTACTTATCTTAATAATTTGGTTCATTTAAGAAATAAATAAATATTTTGTTACATCAACTTTTCTTAATTGTGAATGCATGAATTTATTTTCCATTTAAAAATATATGCATGCATGTTATAGAATAGCTAATGCAACCGCAAATTTACACAAGCATGTTTTAATTTGAAGCTTACATTTAGTCATACATGAGGCATTGGGTATGAAATTTTTCTTAGGGAGACTATTTGAACAAACCATGATATACATGACAAAGGGAGCTTTAAACAAACATGGAAGAATTTTGAAACTTGATAGTGGATATTATAACAAAGGTCATTTTCAAGAGCTCTAAAAGGTATGATCACATTGGATTAAGAAATGAATCCATAATAAAAAATAAAAAAAAATGAACAAATGGATGAAATAAACTATGTGATTAAAGGAATAGTAATAACATTTCCAAGTGTAATTACCAGAGGTGGAAAATAAGCCATGATGATTCAAGGTGAGAAATCAAGGCCAATTTGATGATATTTTCATCTTTGAAACTAGTAGACATGAAGCATTAGGAAATTAAGACTATTGGAGAAAATAAAAATATATCATGAAACATCATCAATATGTGGATTCAAGGTGATTCTGATCTTAAGTCATAATTAATAATTATTTGGTTGACCTTGATCGAAGGATGTTAATTCTCAAGAAGAGAAAAAGGTAAAATAATATATTGGTTGACTTGAAGCAAATAATTTCCTTGATCTTTGATTACTCTATATCCATTGATGTTTAGTTTCTACATTTGCTCAGTAGTAACTAGCATAAGGAAGTTGTGTTTATATGGATAATTAATGCACTAAATAATGTAAATATTGTGCTATTGCATTTGTTTTATTTTATGGTCCACATTATTTACAATAATAAGGAAAACTCATGAGATGTAATTAAAAGTATGAAATAATTGGTAAGAAAGAAGTAAGATCAACGTTTATTATGCTCTTTATAACAAGTCAATTTTCACAAAGAACATAGGAAAATATTGAAATTTTGTTAGTAGATGTGTCATTGATGAGTTATGTAATTGGATAAGTCAAAGCATAATAGCTTAATTAGCTCTAAATGTTGAAACTTGCAAATAAATAGACTATATTAGAATTGTAGCATACAAATTGTGTGATGAACTAATTAGGAGTGCTTACTTAGCTAAGACAAATACTTTTATGGATCATCTAAATCATGTTTTATTGTATATCTAAATCATACACTATGATTTCAGTTTAAGTTTAATTAACTGTTATGATGTTGAGTATAATGTTACATGAAGTTTCGTGATATAACGGTAGGAGGAAGTGAAGGGATGTTTCGGTCAAGAAGAAAGTTCTCTTAATGATATTGATGATTTAAATAATGATTGTATAACTAGTGATATCTTAACAATGAATTTCACCAGAATTTCCTTGGGGAAGGAAGAATAAATGACGAGAGATCAAGACTCAAGATGATGAGGCTCATGTGAGATTTAACGACGTACTTAGATGATTATACCTATGGTGTAAATGGTCAACTTCCTAGTTGAAAGAAGTGGAAATAATTATTGAAAAACTAATTGATATCTTGATGAAAACATAACACTAATAACATTGATGAGATAACATAGATCCTAGATAGATGTTGAATAATCTTAACTCATAGTTGAAGGTTTATAAAGTAAATGAAATTCATTTTTCTGATGAATTGATAAGAATGCTTATAGAGTTTTATTCTATATTTGATAAGTATTGAGATGTTTCTCATGTTTCATGATATGATGGTATGAGGGTGATCATGCACATGTGGTTTATATTTATATAGTTGTTACAATACTGATGATGTGTCCTTATGATGATTATGATATGCATAATGTGGCATAGGAATTATAATGTTATAATATGAGGTTTATTGACATGTGGTTGATTTATTATGTGAAGTCATGATATGTCTTTGATGCAAATATGTTGATGTTATAACTTATGATGGTATTTCATGAGGTGAAGCATGTGATAGTTGCATAAAAATTTATGACATGCATAAGCATGTAGTTCATTATTATTCATAATTTTGCGATTAACAATGATGAATGTTACATGATGACATGCAAGACTTGGCATGTGGATTATTTTCTATGATACTATGATGGTATAAATAATGCATTGGTTGCATGTTGAGGTGTTATGATTCACAGGACTACACAAATGGGCCGAGAGGGCCGGTTTATTTGATGATCTCGTGTGATCCCATACGAACGAGGGAGAATAAGTAACACCATATGGGCTAGGGGCAAACTAAATCAACACTACATATGCCAGTGGTTCCTTTGTCTTGTGTATAGCTCTTGATGGATAGCTCTAGAAGAGCTACGGGACCATCTTGAGGAGGCCAAGTGCCTGATGTTCTAGGCTAGGTGCCTGTTATTGGATTGGGATGTCGAAGTCTAGAAGAGATGTAAAGGACTTCGATGCCTGGGGATGTGCGATTTAGTAGTTGTGGAGGGAGTGGGCCAGCCTTGCGAGATGCCCGGGGTCATTGAGTACCGGACTGGATGCTTGCCTTGGGGCAGATGAGGTCTGAGTCAGGCGTGAGCCTTGAGGCTAGCCTTGGGCTAGGATATAGACCGGGTCAGGCTTAGCCTGGTGCCGAAAGTGGGAAAAAGGACAGAGATTCCTTGAGATTTCCTAGGGTGTTGGGGACTTTCGATGCCTGCTAGTTATACTAGTTCAGCAGAGGGTGTTGGCAACATGAAGTAAGTAAAAGAATAAATAATAAATAATAAAAATAATAAATAATGCAAAATAAATAATAAATAATAAATCACTTAACAATAAATAATAAAAATAAATCATAAATGTTAAATAATAAATGATATTTAAAATATACAAGAAAATAAATAAAAATAATAAAAATAAAATAGTAATAACTATATACTAACTTTGAATAAGAATAAATAGAAATAAAACAAAGAAAACGATAAAAAAATCAGTAAAGCTATCAAAAAGAAGAAAATAAAACAAGAAAGCTAAAAATCAAAAGAAAAGTAAAGAAATAAACAAGAAAGCTAAAAATCAAAGTTGCATGTAGACACATGGAGTGTGTGCATGTGGTTCTCCTTCCAATGTTGTTCTATTTAATAGATGGTGAGGAAGATGAGAGGCATTCTTGCACTCCATCTTTCCAAGATTCTATCTTTCATTCTCTTGGGAGAATGGTGTTCTAAGACTTAGGAGTCACTGGCAGTAGTACGTTGATTGAGGGCTCGGGGGTGGCCAGTTGTAGCACATCCTTGCATAATTGAGCCTATGGTTGGGTGGAGAGTCGTTCCCAAAACCTTGTTGCGGTAAGCCTACTTCTACCACAGGTAAGCACAGGTAAGCACTCTTCATAGTTTGAATTTAGTTAATTAATTATATGTTATTTGGCTAGGTAAGTGCCACCCTGATTTAAATTTAATGTTAATAAGTGAATTAGATATTTATTTTGGTATGTTACAGAAATAGTGTTACAAAATAGTAAAACATAAAACATAAAAAAACAAACAATATAGTAATAACATGAATTAATAATTATAATGATTAGTATGATAGTCTTACAAAATAGTGTTACAATACAGTAAAACATAAAACATAAAACAAACACACAATATAGTAATAACATGAATTAAATAATTATAATGATTAGTATGATAATCTTACAAAATAGTGTTAAAAAATAGTAAAACATAAAACAAACAAACAATATACTAATAACATGAATTAAAATTATTAATATAGTAATAAAATGAATTAAAATTATTAATATAGTAATAAAATGAAATAAATAATGAAAATGATTAGTATAATAGTGTTACAAAATAGTAAAACATAAAACAAACAAATAATATAGTAATAACATGAATTAAATAATGGTAATTGTTAGTATAATATTGTTACAAAATAGTAAAACATAAAACAAACAAACAATATACTAATAACATGAAGCAAATAATGATAATTGTTAGTATAATAGTGTTACAAAATAGTCTTACAATATAGTAAAACATTAACAGACAAAGAATATTGTAATAACATGAATTAAATAATGATAATGATTAGTATAACAATATTATGAAATAGCGTTATAAAATGGTAAAACATAAAACATAAAAGAAACAAACAATATAGTAATAACATGAATTAATAATTATAATGATTAGTGTGATAATCTTACAAAATATTGTTAAAAAATAGTAAAACATAAAACATAAAACAAACAAACAATATAGTAATAACATGAATTAGATAATGATAATGATTAGTATAATAGTGTTACAAAATAGCGTTACAAAATAGTAAAACATAAAGCATAACACAAACAAACAATATAGTAATAACATGAATTAGATAATGATAATGATTAGTATAATAGTGTTACAAATTAGTAGAACATATAGCATAAAACCAACAAACATAATAGTACAACATAAAAAATAAAAAAAACAAACAATACAATAATAAAATTATTAATATAGTAATAAGATGAATTAAAACTATTAATATAGTAGCGTTATGAAACCAGCTCACAAAAAGATAGAAAAGATAGATCAACGCCTTAGATTTTAGCCTCTTCGAGGGGTAACCTCATTTACATTACATAAATGAACAATTCTTGAATGATACAAATGAGAAGACCTCCTTTATATATATAGGAGTCTAAGGGGTCATAACCTAATCAGAGCCGACATGGCAATAATAATGTAAGGGCACAATAATAACAATAGTGGGCTTCTATGGGGCACAATAGTAACAATATGGGCACTACATGGGTACATCAATATAATAAGTGGGTTGTACTAATAACAATAAGGGGTTACACTAGTAGTATAGGGGCCTAACATGACCCTCTCCTTCAAAAAGCATTATCCTCAACGCTTGAGTAGTTCTTGATGCTTCTATATAAGATTCTTGTCCTCCCATGTGGAATTTTCGGCGGGTAAGTTTTTCCACTTGATGAGATACTCTGAAATTGATCGATTTCGTAGCTGTCTGGCTCTCATTTCTATGAATGCTCCAGGTTCCAATGTGATTTTTCCTTCCTCTTCAATTTCTGGAAATATTGTTTGAATTGGGATCTTTTGCAACTTTTGAATAAGTGGTCATACTTCTTTGTCCTTCTTCCATTCATCCCTTGCTTCATTTATCCAATCTCTTTGGATAATAGAAATAGCACAAAACAATGCTTCCACATCCTCATCCTTGAAGAGTCTTCCCATTCGGTAAGGTCGCCATTTTTTAAGTGCATGTAGTATTGCCAACATTTCCTTCTCATAAATAGCTTTCTTGAGTTGTAGCGGTAAAAACACCCAATCACCTACATCAAAACATTTTTCACTATGATCTTGATCTACCTGTTGTTTCATTTGATTTTGCACCAAAGTGGCATTATCCTTTAAAAGTTGGAGAACTTGTCGTTGATGCTTGATGTGATCTTTCACCGCTTGAACCTTTTTCTTCTTGATATGTCCTTCTATCTCTAGAGTTTGAGGAGTGGTATTTTCTTCCATTCCTTTACAAGATATGGTTGGATTCATTTCTTGACACTCGATGTGATCTTTCACTTCTTGAACATTTTTCTTCTTGATATGTCCTTCCATCTTGATAGTTTGAGGAGTGGCAATTTCGACCAATGAATTACAAGATATGGTTGGATTCATTTCTTCTTTATTGATGTGATATTTCACTTCTTGCACCTTTTTCTTCTTGATATGTCCTTCTATCTCGATAGTTTGAGGAGTGGTAATTCCCGTCAATGCTTTGCAAGATATGGTTTGATTCATTTCTTCTATCTTTGGGGTTGGATCCTGGTGTATATCCTCTTCTTTCGATGTTTCTTGATCCTTTTCTTCCTCCTCTTCATACTCTATGTAAAATAATTTCTTCTCAACACACTTATGACCTTTAGTGCATTTCCTATCACAATTGTAACAAAGCCCTTTTTCTCTTTTTTCTTCCAATTGTTGTGGTGTAACCCTTGTAGGTTGTGGAAGGCTAGGAGAAACAACACTTCCATCTTTATAGTTGTGAAGGGTATGCTTCATAATTTTTCTTTCCAATATGTCACAAAGCCCTTTACTCTTTCCAATTGTTGTGGTGTTGCTCTAAAGAAGGTGTTGCTCTTTGTATCCTCATAATGTGCTATCATTTCCTCCGTGAAAATTGACCACGTAACAAGTTTTTTACGAGAACAAAGCCCTTTATACCATAAAAATTGATCTGGTTCTAAATATGAAGATGCAATACATACCTTTGTAACACTGGTACACCATGTAGATCAAAATATTGTTCCATCTGACATATCCAATTTACTGGATCCTTGCCATCAAACTTCCTCATCTTTCTTTTTCTTGATTTTAGGAGCTCGATCTTGAAATGACTGTAACTCTTTACTTTCAGATCTTTAAGTTCTGAAATTGCGACCTGTAATAGTCCTCTGTGTCCTCTTTCCAATGCGACAAGTCTTACCCAAATTGGATTCTCACAGGAAGAGTTATGCGAAATCTCCCACAGTGACTTGATTATAGACTAGTTCAGTAGAGCGAACTTGTACGACGTGCCACGAGTCACTGTTTCGACCTTTGGATCTGAAAAATGCACACAAGAAACCACAATCCTTCCTCTTTCTGTACCTTCTTACGAAATTTCAATCCGATGCTCAGATAGAAAGTTATGACGATTTTCCCCAGGTCACCTATTTTGAATGTAATTCAAGAGTCTGCAAAAAGACCAACTTCCTCAGATCATATCTCCGCCAATATCGCTCACAAAGCTCTGAAATTTGGACCCAAGGTTCAGCGCGATTTCTTCTCAAATGGGTTTTTTTTGCAAATTCTGAAACGTCACAGAAAAAAAGTTATAGCGAAAATTCCACGATGACTTGTTTGGAGTAGCGAAACCCTAGAATCCAAAGCTCTGATACCAAATGTTATGAAACCAGCTCACAAAAAGATAGAAAGAGAGACCAACCCTTAGAATTTCAGCGTCTTCGAGGGGAAACTTCCTTTACATTACATAAATGAACAATTCCTGGATTATACAAATGAAAATACTCATTTCTTAGTAGGAGTCTAAGGGTCATAATGTAATCGAGCCGATAGCAATAATAATGTAAGGGCACAATAATAACAATTGTGGGCTTCTATGGGGCACAATAGTGACAATATGGGCACTACATGGGTACATCAATATAATAAGGGGGTTGCACTAATAACAATAAGGGGTTACACTAGTAGTATAGGGGCCTAACAAGAGCATTTCGTTTCTTACACAAAAATTATATCCGGAGCTACCTGTTTCATTCTATTATTCAACATTCTTTGTTTTCTTTTGCTTCCTAGACCTTTGATGTTCCAAGTTGTAAACTTCATAATTACTGATTGGAAAAGGAGTAACTGGTTAGGTCTTTCATCTTACCTGAGTCTATCATGAGATTTCCACATTCCATTAATAAGTCATTCTACTTTTTCTTGCCCCTTTTTTTCCTCAGGTTTCTTGGAGCCAATACTGGAGTTGGTTTTACCACTTTCAATCCCTGCTTGCCTTGTTTTTCCATGGTGTTATCCTCTTCCAAGCCTTTTGTCTGAGTTTTCCATAAGAATAACTGCTTTATTCAATTGCATTCTTCTTGTGGTAGAGATTCTACTCCACCTGTTGTTCCCTTACTCAAGAACCCTTCTAGATCTAGGTTTTCTCTATCGAGAATCTCTTGTAACTCATTGTCTTCCATTTCCATCTCACTCTAGGTCATTTCCTGATCCATATCCATCTCTGCCTCACTCATCATGATACCTTTTTGTTTTTCCTTTGCCTTTTCTTGATCTTGTTCTTTTTCCCTTTCCTGCTTATCATCTCCATCCATCATACCTTGATTTTCTACTACTGCATCTTCCTCCTCTTCAAGAACCTAGAATTGATTTGGCCTCCCTTTTTGGTCTCCACTTTGGTGATGTTTTGGCCCTTTTTTGCCATTTTTACCCTTGTGAGCTACTTTGTGAAAGCCATCTGTATCTTTCATTGTGTTAGGTTTACTTTTGTTCTCAGCCTTACTGATAGGACAATCTCGAAGAAGATGCCCGTGTTCATGACATTTTCTACATCTAAAAGGGATGTGCTCGTAGTCAACCATTTGCACCCATTCCTCATCATATACCTTTAATATGACCTCATCCGGAAGTGCTCCAAATAGGTCCATCTTTACACAAATCCTAGCAAAGGAGGTATATCTTCCCCTTCTTGTAGCTTCAGAAGTTTTAACATACCTTCCTAGTTTATTTCCTATGGCTGTTAGTGATTCTATTTGCCAATAATCCAGAGGTGGTGAATAGAGTCTTACCCATACCGGGACTGAGGTAAAGGTTTCCCGCTCCAGCATGAAGTTCATCATCCACGACTGCATGTAGAGCTCAGCTGCTGCATAGAAGTAGGGCCCTCCTTCAAACACTCTGTCGTTGTCCCCAATGTTCGCAAACACCACGGTAAAAAAACCTTTGGATCCTAGATGAAGATCAATGCTTCCTTTGGGCTTCTAGTGGTATTTGATCCATGTTTTTAAAGACTTTTCGGTGGGCCATAGTCCCATGAATTCGCATATTATTACATAGGTTTGCATGTGCTCCCTGTGGGCTTGCAGCTCAGGGTTATTTAAGATTACTTTGGGAGTGACTTCAGATTTGGGCTTGCACGGGCCTTGTTGTTTTCTGTCTTTTGTTCCCTGTTTTTTTGTCATTTTCCTTTTTTATCCTTTGTGCCGTCCTTCTCCCTCTCCTTGTTGCTTTCTGATTCCTTTTCTCCACCTTTGCCCCCTTCCATCGTGTTACCTCTGCCTGAAACTGGAGATGCCTTGCTCTTGTTAGCCACTGCCTCGCGGTAGGAGGGAGTGGAGCTCCCTCCTCTGCACCTGTCCATGGAGAAAAGCCCAGAAACCCCCAACCCTAGTTCGCCTCTCCTCCGCTCTTCAACGCTCTTACATCGACCTCCTCCTATGAACAAAAAAAAATCGACACAATACTATAATCAAACTATGATTTAATTACTTAATTAAAAAAATAATAATTAATATTAAAAAATTATTTTTCAAAATTAAACATTATAATTTGTATAAATATATATTGAAATAAAATCAATAGGGAAAATTATTGCTATAATGTTTTTTTTGCAATATTAAACCATAATTCTCATCAAATTATATCTTAGTTTCAAATTATTTATAACCTTTCAACTATAATAATTTCATCATACTTTTAAAAATTCCAAATATATTTTTACATTTTTAAGATCTAATCCATGGTATTCAATTTTTTAATTCCGATCCACCGTATTCCATCTTTAAGATCCGATCCACCATCTTCAATCTTAATGAAATATAATGATTCAATTATCATCAACAAAAATTAAAAATTAGAATGCTCCTTATTCAAATTCCCATGAAAACCCATCTCACTGAACCGACACATTTTATTGTTTACGATGAACCATAAAACTTATATCAACTTATAGCTAGATCTCACCATTCATCTTACCTGATGACAATGAGAATATGAAATTTAAAGACGCCCAACATATTCTCAGAATCATCCTTTCAAAAATGAGACAGCTCTTTTTCTAATAAGGGTTTCATTTCGTTTTATGAAAATATGTCGTTCTATCGAGGTCTAGAATTTGAGGTGTTTTTTTTATAAATGCATTTTATGGAAAACCAAAACTTTAAAATGTCAACAAGGACGGGTAAGTAAAAATTCAAACTTCAAATTTGAAGTTAGATATTTCACTTAACATTCATAAATTCTGGGTGGTTGTGAACAGATAAGTTTCATGGGCTTGATTCGTAATAAATAAATTTTCTTTTGAGTTGAGTAAAACATGTTTGGAAATAATGTTTATATGGTAAATTTATATCAAATAGCTAGAACAACATTTTCAATTTTGATGTTAGGTTTACATTATAGCAGCCCTCACCACGTTGAGTTTTAGAAAATGTTGATGCTAGTAGAGTTGAGTTTTAGAAAAATATTGATTCTAGGTCTACCTGACAGCAGCCCTCACCACTTTGGCGTTCTTTGTAACAAACCATAGGGATGAGCAAGCATACATTGAATTTTGTAAAGCAATGATTATGATTAAAAAAGTTTTTAATCAACCCAAAAAAATGATACCATCTATTGACAAGCATGAAAAACAAATAACCATTATGCAATTTGTGCAATTCCAAACTGGTGTTACATAAATTTAATTGACCAGCATGCAAAACAAATAACCGTCGTTAAATTCCAAGCTGATGTTACATAAATTTATTCAAATAAAAATATGTATCGCAAGTCCGTATTCAAAATTGATGCAATGAATTGAATGTGGTCAAATTAGTGGTGCGGCACGGTCCCTGTCATCGTCAAGAACAAGAACCCTAAGTCGATTCGTCATCTTAAAACGACTAATCCCAAATTCCTCTACAGTGAAGAGGATCTTAAAAAATTCGTTGCACAATAGATTTTCTAATACCAATGCTGATGCAACGGACGATTTGACAGCCAAAGAATAGAGAAGGAATATATGCTGTCCACAGTTCCACTCCTTACAATCTGTCCGTCGTCGCTTTTGAGCACCACGCCAATTTTTTTCGTAAAGTATTAATGCTTTGCAATCACATCATGTCGTCCTTGGTCGATTCATTTGAGCTCATAATTCATCTGGTTTGTCTCCAACACCGTGCAACTCGCTTCTTGCCTGATTTTGTCTTTATCCTGTTGTCTTACGGGAAAATATCAGCGGGCTTGGAAACACCCCAGTCGCTCAGAGTACATGATGGATGGGACAGCCATAAGGTTTCATCAACTAACAGTCCATTAATTGGGTCACCAACCACTAGGAGAATTAAGAGTCAATTCTAATGACTTACAGCTAGTCTAGTTATTGAACTTATGCACTCCATCCCCCGTTTCCAAATATCTCTTGGTCATGGAACTTTCCAACCCTTGTGACAAACGGCTAAGGATTAAAACCCCAATTCCCAAATTCCAAACTCATTCCCCTATTTTTCACAATATATATAGACTTATGCCTTAGTTGTGAGGACTTCTTCAATTATTTAGCCTTAATTCCAATAACAATAAGCTTACCCACTCCACCAAGTCCTTTGGGAATGCCAAACCTCCAAGTATAATGGGCATCTAAGACTCTTGATAGTTAAGCATAATGGGACCTAATACTTCTTATAGAATATCATGTCCTCAGCCTATGAGTAGTTGTTAGTTTAGTTATATATCCTTACTCACATAACAATTCTATGGAAAATAATAATTTTAGACCCCACACACAAAGGTTTGTATCAAGCATGTTGGATAGGCCTCACTAATGTATTAATCTTAGCCCTCCAAGGCCTTCCATTGAATAATGCCTCCAATTCTTTCCAACCCTAATGGAAATATCATAATTGGTCAATGACCCCATGATTCCCACTGGATCCTTAAATTTCTCATATTTTGAAAGCCATATAAGCATTTTCTTTGGGACTTAAGTACTCTTATGATTACCCTAGGCCATTATCCTTGTTACTGTACAAAATCTTGTAGATTCACAAGCTAAATTTTCTAAAGCAAGAGACAAGAATCTACTTATACTCTTTACAATGGAAGCATATAAACATCGAGCAAACAATAATCAATAGAGGAAGAGAATCAAAGGCACATAGCACAATTAATATCCGGGGAAAAACACAGTTCAAAACCCAACTATTTGTTTTGTATTAATCCGGAAAATCAAGATGAAATTACAATGCTTGTTCTCTCTAGAACAATCCTAGCACTCAGCAAATTCAATCTCCAACTCATAAGCAAGCTCAATGCCAAAACTTAGCCTCTTCACAAGCTCTCCAAGTCTCTAATCCAATGTGTAATTCCTATCAAGGATAGTTTGTATTTAAAGGGAAATAAAACTTCTAAAAATAGTGCAATCACTCAAGGATCAGTTCCTGATTGCATGCAATATTAGTGCAACTCAGAAAAATCTAAAACAAATAGTAAATTGTCCTTGCACTCTAGCCTCAACTGGTCTTTCTCAATGTAGGTTTTAACCCCCATACAGAAATTACCTGCATACGAATTCTAAAACACAGAAAATAAACAATGCGAGAGCATAACACATAAAGCACATATACACAGAGATTTTCCCCTCGATCCCAAAACTGGGACAACTAGCGTGATTTTTCATTATTTTCTTTTCAATGTTACAATACATATATATACATACCGAAGCATCCAATACCATGGACCGAAAACCATCATGCCCAAAACCATGTGCGAAAACCATACACAAAACCATAGGTAGGTTCGCTCCACTTAATATAGTGCTCAAAAAATAATTCCTCAGAGCATTGTCCCAAACCTCGTAGAGGGGGACTAACCGCCCCCCTCAAACCCCCTATGAGCCCCCCGCTTGCAATCAACGCAACGAAAGGGGGGCTCTTCCCCCCCACTAACCCCCCGGTTAACTAGAGAGGCTAGTCATGGAAAGAATATAACACAACCCAACATTCTCCCACTTGTTTTTTTCTTTCCATAGGGGGGCATAGGAGAGCTCAGTCATTTATCCAGCCTTTCAATGCCCATTGTTTCTCTACACCAAGAGAACTTCTCAGAGCTCACATATTTTGTCAATGCATCTACATTATTCTTCAAAGGGTCCACCTTTACCAGCAACACCTTTTTGTCTTCTATCATATCCCTCATAAAGTACTGAACATCAATGTGCATTGCCTTTGAATGGTAAGCGGGGTTATTTGCCAAGAAAATTCACTCTGGTTGTCATAGTCTATCCTTATAGCTCCGTGTAATAAACCCATATTTGAACACAATGTATGCAACTAAACTTCTTCCTTGCTTGCATGAGTGGTTGCCATGTATTTTACCTTTGTAGTTGATAGTGCCACTACAGATTGTTTCTTACTCATCCAACTGAATGCACTTACAAATAGGTTAAACACATACCCACTTGTAGATCTTCTCTGATCCAGATCTCCAGCCCAGTCTACATCAACAAAGCCACAGATATCCAACACTCTATCTAATCTTAGTCTTCCTTGGTAGCAAAAACCATAATCACTAGTGCCACATAAATAACTGAAAACCCAGTTCACTGTTGTCCAATACTCCTTCCTTGGTTTTGACATAAATCTGCTCAATACTCCCATTGCATGTGCAATGTTTGGTCTAGTACAGACCATCACATACATCAGGCTAGTTATAGCACTTGCATATGGACCATGAGACATGTCCTCTTCCTCTTCTTGTGTATTGGCACATTGTTTAGCAGATAACTTTACACCTACAGGAATAGGAAACTTCACCGGTTTACTATCCTACATATTAAACCTCTGTAGTTTTGTCTTGAAATACTTTCGCTCATATAACCAGAGCTTCATCTTTGCAAGATCTCTTTTAATTTCCATGCCCAAAATATAGTTTGCAACACCAAGATATTTCATGTCGGATTTGGACGACAATTGGTCTTCAAATCCTGGATAATTTCTTTGTCATTTCGAGCCAACAACATATCATCCACATACAAGACCAGATAAATAATACGATCACTAAATAAGTTAAGATACACACTGATATAATTTTCTTCTGGTGAAGCCATGTCCCAATATAAATGTATTAAATTTCTGATACCACATCCTTGGTGACTGTTTTAACTCATACAAATACTTCATTAACTTCCATACCAGTTCTTTCTTACCCTTCACCACAAAGCCTTCTGGGTGCTCAGGTAGATCTCTTCTACCAGATCCCTATGAAGAAATGTTTTCTTCACATCCATCTGTTCTTATACCTCAAAACCAAAAGCAAAAACAACAAATGAAAGTAATATAATAGAAGCTACCTTGGCAATAGGAGAAAAACTATCACCAAAATCAATTCCCGACACTTGAGAATAACCTTTTGCTACCAACCGAGCTTTATATTTCTCCACCTTTCCTTTTGCATTTGTCTTCTTCTTGAACACCCATTTGTTGCCAATTGGTTTCCTTCTAGCTGACAACTCCACCAGATCTCAAGCCTCATTTTTGTGCAAAGATGCTGTTTCATCAGCCATGGCCTCTTTCTAGAGTTTGCTATCCTCCGAATCTACTGCTTCGTTCATAGTTTTGGGATCATCATCAAAAATAGATATAGAAAAACGTGAACAGAAAGAAAATGGATTATACCTTTCTGGTTGTCTTCTTTCTCGACTTGATCTTCTCACAACTGGAGTTTTTGGCTCTTCATCTTTTGATTCTTCTTTAGCTGTAGAGTCTGATGCTTCCTACTTTAGCTCAAACTCTACCTTTTTTTAGGTTATTTCAGTTGGACTTCATGTTTAATAACATATTTCACCTCTCTGAACACCACATCTCGGTTGTACACAACCTTCCTTGTTACTGGGTTCCAAATTTTATAACCCTTTAAGACATCCTTATACCCAATAAATATGCACTTTTCAAATTTACTATCTAACTTTGTTCTTTTCTCCTTTAGAACATGTACATATGCATCACATCCAAATACCCTCGGATGTGAAAGAGAGGGTTTCTTACCAGTCCATACCTCTTATGGTGTCTTATCTACCAATGTTGATGAAGGTGATTTGTTGACCAAGTAACATGTAGTCTCCATCGCCTTTGCCCTGAATTCCTATCCTAACCCAACACCACTGAGCATGCTTCTTGCCCTTTCCATCAACGTCTTGTTCATTCTCTTTGTAACTCCACTTTGCTCAGGTGTGTATGGAATAATATTATGTTGTGCTATACCACACTTCTTATAGAATTCTTCAAATTCCTTCTTGCAAAACCCTCCACCATTATCTGTCCTTAGCACCTTTATCTTCTTCTCTGTCTGGTTTTCCACGAGAGCCTTATTTTCTATAAACTTGTCAAAGACTTCAGATTTCTTCTTAAGGAAATATATCCATGTATTCCTTGAGAATTCATCTATAAATGATATATAGTATGCAGACTTACCCAATGATGGAACCTTCATAGGTCCAAACACATCACTATGCACAAGCTCTAATATATGTTTCGCCCTCTTACCACCAGAGGAGAAACTCACCCAATTCTACTTCCCATATACACAATTTTCACAAAAATCAAAATCCAGAGAGCTATTAGTCATACCTTCTACCATACCTTTACCATGATGTATTTGAAGGCCCTTCTCTCCAATATGTTCAATCCTTTGATGTCATAGCATGGTCTTTTCTCCAAAGACCACTATATTTTCTGCTCCACTTTCAGGAACCACAGAACTGTTTCACCCATCAATAACAGTGCTACATTGCAGCTTGTACAGAGTTCCAATCCGAACTCCTTGCATCAATACTAGTGATTCTTGAACCATCTTGCGGGTATCCTTCTCAAACATTGTTTTTACACCTGCATCATCCAGCTTGCTTAGATAAATTAGATTTTTGGCCAATGCAAGAATATGCAGAACACCCGAAAATGTTCTAATCCTTCCACCTTGCAAATTCAAATTAAATTTTCCGTGACCAATGATTTTAGCTTCCCTGTCATCCCCCGAGAATACATCACCACCATCATATTTCTCATACTCGTAGAACCACTCTCTATGGGGAGTGAAATCAAAGGATGCACGTGAGTCAATCAACCATGCCTCGTGATCTACATGTGTTCTTGAAGAAGCCAAGTACACATCCCCACCTTCATCTAAGGTGGTTTTTTCCTCTGTAGAAGGAGCATCATCAAATCCCTTTCTTTTGTCAGGAGCTTTAGATTTACATTCCCTTTTGTAGTGCCTTTCCTTTCCGCATTTCCAGCACACATTTGCAAGTTTTCCTAGAGATTTAGATCTCCCTCTAAATTTAGATCTCCCACTCGATGACTTATTTTTGTTTCTGTTATGGGACCTTCCTCACACTGTTAAGTCATCACCGTTTTGGCTCTCCATATTTTTCCATATCATCTCCTCCATCAGTAAGGATGAGACTATTTCATCAAACTGCAAGGCAGTTGCATTGCTACCTATTGCAACAACTAGACTATCCCACGAATCTAGTAGAGAACACAACAAACTGATGCACTTATCTTCATCTAAAATTTTAATATCAACGGATAATAATTGACTTACTACATTATTAAATGCGTTCAGATGATCTGTGACCGAGTTTCCATCTTTCATCCTCAGGTTATACAGCTTTTTCCATAGGAACAATTTATTCACCAGAGACTTAGATTAGTACAAAGTCCCTAACTTGTCCCACAAAGCCTTAGTCGTAGCTTCCCCTAATACATTCAGTAATACTGAATCTAAGACAGATAATTGTATTGTGCTATTTTCCTTCCAATCCATCTTCTTTCATTCTTCATCGGACACTCCCATTGGTTTAATACTCAGATCAGCTGTGATCCACTAATCTTTATATACCAACAGATTCTCCATCTTGAGTTTCCATAACTCAAAAATCTAACCATTAAATTTCTCGATCTCTATATTTCCACTACTTGCCATCTTCTTTCACACCTAGAATCGATCCCGTAGACCTCCCATTTAATAGGGTCTACCATAGGCCCGAGCGAAACCCCTCATCAACAAAGGCATCCCCTTGAAGCCAAAACAACTCTAATACCAAATGTAGGTTTTAATTCAGTACAAAAATTACCTACATACAAATTCTAAAACTTAGAAAATAAACAATGTGAGAGCATAACACATAAAACACATATACACAAAGATTTCCCCTGGATCCCAAAAATGGGACTACCAACTTGATTTTTCATATTTTCTTTTCAATGTTACAATACATATATATATATGCCGAAGCATCCAATACCATGGACTGGAAAACATTTCGCCCAAAACCATGTGCCAAAACCATGCACAAAACCATAGGTGGGTTTGCTCCACCTAGTATAGGGTCAAAAAAAATTCCTCGGGGCGCTACCCCAAACCCTGTAGAGGGGGGCTAATCACCCCCCTCAAACCCCCTATGACCCACCCCCCCCACTGTGCAACAAAGGGGGAGCTCCACCCCCACTCTAACCCCACGGTTAAGTAAGGAGGCTATTCGTGGAAAGAATATAACACACCCCAACACTCAAAATCAACATGCATGAGTTTCTGATGAGTAAATATTCAATTAACTTGAGTAGCACTTGTGGAGTTCATTAATGTCACCATTCACTGTTGACTCACTATTAGTTATCTCAATCAGTTTGAGAACTAACTTAACTGAATTGACTCACGAAACTGAGTCTTCTATTTTACGACTCACACTAGACTCCTACAACATAGGGAGAACATACACATGACCGCAAAAAGACTTCCAACTCGAATTTCCTAAGTTAAGTAAGTTTAATAAACTCAATTTAACTATTTTAAGTTGCTATGAGAATAGAATTTGAATTTAATTCACAGTTTAATTCAAGGAAAAATTAAACTGGAATTTATTGTTGCCATTTCTCAACACTCCCTCTCAATAAGAAAGGGATTATCAACTACCTTGATCCTGTCTCTTTGAAACTCAAATTTACATCTTGACAATTCCTTTGTCAAGATGTCACCATCTTGCTCCTTCGTGCGAATGTAATCTAACAAAATGATTTTCCTCAATACAAAATCTCTAAGATGATGATACCAGATATCAATATGCTTGGATCGATCATGAAAGATTGGATTTTCAGAGAGTTTGATACAACTCTGATTATCAAAATAGCCATTTGCTGACCAAACAAACCAACTAAGATCTTGCTCATCCAAATAGCCTCACATGTTGTCTGACTTGTAGCCATGTATTCTTCCTTTACCGAAATGAGTACAACGGATCTCTGTTTCTTGATGTACCAAGACATTGTTGTTGACCCAATATTAAAGATACCTCCTAATGTGCTCTTCCTTTCGGATGGACTCCCTACCCAATCTGCATCAGTGAAGCCTTGAAGCTTCACTCCCTCTATCTGTCTGTACCATAACCTAAAATGAGTAGTGCCTCTGAGGTATGTCAATACATGCTTTGTCACCTTCTAATATAGCTTGCTAGGCCTAACCATCGCTTGACTAAGTTGGTTAACTGCATAGCACATATCTGTTCATGTGTTCACCAACTACATAAGTGAACCTACAAGTTCCCTGTAAATAGTAGCTTCCACTACTTCCCCTAAAGTAGCATCCTCCTTTCTCCAATTACCAACTAGAGGAGTCTCCATGGGTTTACTTCTCTCCATGCAAAATCTCCTGAGTATCTTGTTGGCATAATTTCCTTGAGATACAAACAACTCCCCATCTCCCTGTCATACCTCCATGCCAAGAAATTAATGATGAGACCCATGTTCTTCATCTCAAACTCTCTTGCAAGGTCCTCCTTGCAAGATTTAATGATATTCACATCACCTGTTAGTATGAGATCACCAACATAAAGTATAATGATCAACACTTACCTTCCACCACAATGTGGTACACGTTCACATCCACTTCACTCTTCGTGAAGCCCAACCTAGTGAAGTAGCTATCTATCCTGGTGTACCAAGCACGAGGTGCTTGCTTCAGCCCATACAATGCTCTCTTGAGCCACCACACATGTGACTCACAGTCCAAGGTTTCAAAAACCTCTTCCTCAATCATGCCATTGAGGAAGGGAGTCTTCACATCCATCTGATGGATCTTCCAACCCATCTGTGTTGGTAGTGCCAAAATAGATTTGATTGACGAGTACCTTGGAACAGGAGAAAAGGTCTCATCATTGTCAATCCCCTCTACCTGCGAAAATCCACAGGCCACAAATCTGGCGTTATACTTCTTCACACTACCATCTGTAGCTTGTTTTATATTTTAAAACCAATGGGAGCTCACAACTAACTTGTCCTATGGTCTCAGGACCACATCCCAAACATTGTTTCAAACTATGGAGTCATACTCCTCCACCATTGCATCAAGCCAAACCGGTTACTACACTGCTTCCCGAAGATGGCTCTGTCACAACGCATGTACCCATAAGTGCCATGTATCTAGTGTACCTCTATGCTAACCTCCTCTGTCTGTGCTGAGAAGAGGGTGCTTTGACATTCTCCTGTGCATCATCCAACAATCTGTTAACCTCTCTAGTGCGCTTTCTTCCCTCTCTGGAAGACTTTGCCTGAGTAGATGTCTCCACTCTTTGAACCTCTTATTGTGACATCTCCACATCAATTTTAGGCCCTTCAACCTTAGGAGCTAACATGTCCTCATCCACATGTAGTTCAAGCTCCCTCTCAAGGGGTACTAGCATGGCCTTCTACTCATCGAACCTAATATCCCTACAAACCACTGGTATCTGACTAGTTGACATGCACACTTGATAGTTTTGGGGTGTATTAGTGTACCCCACAAATATCCCCAACTTTGTTGTTGTCTCAACCTTCTTCTATGCATATTTGGTCACATGGAAATAAATCGATGACCTAAAAATCCTGAAGTGACCAACATCTGGTCTTTTACCGAAATAACCCTCCTCTAGTGTCTTCATCTCAAGTATCCGATGTGGGCTACGGTTCCTAACATAAATCATTGTGTTGCATGCCACAACCCACAAGTGTAGTGGTAGGCCCTAATCATGCAACATTGCCCTTGTTTCCCCTACTATTCTCCTATTCCTCCTCTCAGAAACCCCATTCTATTGAGGGTTATGGGGTGTCGTCAACTTGACCTGTTTAATCCCTTTCATTGCACAAAATTTATTCAACTCATTAGAGACATACTCACCACTGTTATCACTTTGTAGAGCTTTAACCTTCTTTCCAGACTCTTTCTCTATCAATGCCTTGAACTCACAAAACTTTGCGAACGTTTGTTCCTTTTTCTACATAAAAAAATATTCAACATTTACGAGAATAATCATAAACAAATATAACATAATACCTTTTTTTGGTCATGGATGCTATTGAGAATGGCCCTCACACATCTGAATGGATTCTATCCATAATAGACTCTGCTCAACTCTCTCTGTCTCCAAAGGAAGACTTGGTGTATTTTCCCAAAATACAACCCTTGCATGTATCAACTTACTCAAGCGTACCTTTGGGAAGACTAGTAGACATTTGCTGCAATATATTCAAATCTCCATGATGCAAATGGCCCAATTGCCTGTTCCACAACTCACCGACATCTCGACTCAACATATTTTCTACTTTTGAACTCAAAACAACACAATCCTCTACCTCTATCTTATATATATTCTGATCAAATACCTATCCTCTTTACTTGACCCATGGTTATGTCTATGTATCAAGGGAATGCCTTTCCTTTCAAAAAGATCACATAGCCTCTATCCTCAAGCATGGCAACAGATACCAAGTTGTTTGTCAGTCCAGGTACATGAATAAAATTCTTCAAGGTGAGTGGGGCTGCATGCTCCCTCTTAAAAGTAATAGTGCCCACACCAACAACACTATACTTACCATCATCACCCATCCCGATATGCATCTTGAGACCAATCGCTTTAAATAGAATTCATGGACCAATCGGGTGTCAAGCCACGGATCAAGTGTCGGTATACCGAGGAGAGAATGAACCGTCGGATCACTACATATTGTGATCGTCGGATTGTAAGTTACAAAATGTACAACGGTAAAGAAACACACTTTACCTAACTCTATACTAGACCAAGTTGAACTTAACTATTTCTATGTGTCGGAATATCCTAACA
>APFE030426525.1:122096-140276 GCA_000404065.3 Pinus taeda | reverse complement strand
CTTTTCGCGTGAAACGAAAGGGGTTCCTCACTGGAACAGATGCTCCGAACACAACAGAGCAGTCCTCTCGGCCTGAAAACAGTCAGAAACAGTAGATTGAGGAAACGACAGCCGCATGCAGTTCTACCGGCTTCAGATTTGGATCACCAACGGACGCGGCCCTCAAATAGCTCTGATACCATGTAGGAATTTTCAGGGTAATTTCCTCAGACAGAACACCAAAAGGACACCGCTCACAAACAGATCACAGATCAATACACCAGTATTTTGACGTGGTTAAAACCCTCAGAGAGGGAAACAGTCCACGGCCTGCGCCAACGTGGCTACTACGGGCAATTTATTAATAAAAGAATGAAAATTTACATAAGCTTCTCTCATGCACGGTTAACCTACAAATGACCCTCCATGCGCTTTAAATAGAATTCATGGACCAATCGGGTGTCAAGCCACGGATCAAGTGTCGGTAAAACCGAGGAGAGAATGAACCGTCGGATCACTACATATCGTGACCGTCGGATTGAAGTTACAAAATGTACAATGGTAAAGAAACACACTTTACCTAACTCTATACTAGACCAAGTTGAACTTAACTATTCCTATGTGTCAGAATATCCTAACATCCTCGAGTTCATTGAATAACTCTTTGTCGCCAGTCATGTGGAAAGAAGCTCCACTATATAAGTACCAAACAATTCCCATCATTTAAGACACCATGCATGCAATGAGGGAAAAGTCCAATTCAAATTGGGAGGCCACAACCTCACCCACCGCTCCTCTTGAGAACTTCTCCATGGTCTTCTTCAATGGACAATTTGTAGCAAAGTGACCCATCTTGTGACAGTGAAATCACTTAAATTTTATCATGTCCTTCTTACCTCCATGATAAGAATCTAATTTGGAATGGGAAATTTTACCTTTCCCCTTCCTCACCCTAATCACTAAGCCAAAGTTCTCTTCATCATCAGTCTTTGATGAAGAGCCATCCCTAGTGCTCCTCCTGATCTCATCTTACATCAAATCCGACCATAGTTGTTCCCAATATGGCAGCTTCTCTCGACCATTAATAGAGTCTTTATAACTATGCCAACTCTTTGGGAGTCCAAGAAGAGAAAGGCTCACCATATCCTCCTCGGAAACTATGATTCCAACACTTCTAAGTTCATCTTGACTTTGAGTGAACCTGGTCAAGTACTTTGGAATCGTCTTGCCTTTCTCCATCTTGATTTTACGAAGTTTATCCTTCAGTGCCAACTTCCTTTGATCATTTCTATTCTGATACAAGTACATTAATGTTTTCCACATAGCATTCGCAGTTTCCCTTCCATGGAGACTCGAGACAATATGATTTCAAACTCCCTTAAGGATTATCTGCCTTTCCTTCACCAACACTTCTTCCACTCAACCAAGTTTTGTGCATCAGTAGCTACTCTCTTAGGAATTGCTTGTTCAACAAATTCCTTCAAGCCATTGTCGTCTAGTAAAACCTCCATCTTGTCCCTCGAGGCTATGAAATTTGAGTTTCCTTCTAAGGCATACTCAAGCCTCAACCCATGGAATGTCATATGCTGATCCTGAAGTATATATTGCAAATTCAAATTTCACTTGTAACCCATAAACTCAAGACTTTGAAAACTCCTCTAGAGATCTGATTTTAAATTAGTGATATCTCCCTGATCTGAACTCCGATTCGGCCAATTCGTTTTTTGAATTTGGGTATCATTTCCCAAGGAATCCAGATCTTCAATTTTTTCTTGAAATTTTTTCACAGAAACTCTTAGATCTTCTCTGCAAACTCTTGGTCCAAAAAATCTTGCTTCGATACCATGAATAAAATCTTGTAGATTCACAAGCTAATGAAATTTGCTAAAGTAAGAGAAAAAAATCTACTTCTACTCTTCACAACGAAACACCATAAACATCAAGAAAACAATAATCAGTAGAGGAATAGAATCAAAGGCACATAGCACAATAAATATCCGGGGAAAGCCACAATTCAAAACCCCACTATCTATTTTGTATTAATCTGGAAAATAAAGATGAAATTACACTGCTTGTTCTCTCTAGAACCATCCTAGCACTCAGCAAATTCAATCTCCAACTCAAGGCCAAAACGTAGCCTCTTCACAAGCTCAAGGCCAAAACTTAGCCTCTTCACAAGCTCTCCAAGTCTTTATTTCAGTGTGTAATTCCTATGAAGGATAGCTTGTATTTAAAGAGAAATAAAGCCTAAAAAAATAGTGCAATCCCTCAACGATCAACTCCTAATTGCATGCAATATCAGTGAAACTAAAAAAAATATAAAACAAATAGTACATTGTCCCTGCACTCTAGTCTCAACTAGGTTGTTCTGAGAATCAAAATGCATGAGTTTCTGATGAGTAAATATTTAATTAACTAGAGTAGCACTAGTGGAGTTCATTAATGTCACCACTATTAACCCACTATTAGTTCTCTCAATCAGTTTGAGAACTAATTTAACTGAACTAACTCATGAAAGTGAGTCTTCTATTTTACATCTCACAATTAACTCACATTGGACTCCTACAAAGTAGGGCTAACATACACATGATAACATAAATGCTTCCAACTCGAATTTCCCTATTAAGTAAGTTTAATAAACTTAATTTAACTATTTTAAGTTTCTATGAGAATATAATTCGAATTTCATTCACAATTTAATTAAAGGACAAATTAAACTAGAATTTATTGTTGCCATTTCTCGAGAGTTACGTATCATTTATCCTACTCAGATTAGTCTCACCAGCAAGCATAACCATAGGTTTTTTTGATAGCATATGCATGTCTAAATTTATTCAACATTCAATAGAATACTCTCTCTCTCTCTCTCCTCTATACTATTATATATATATATATAATATATATATATATATATATATATAATAATATATTATATATATATATATATATATATAATGAAATTAATACACAAAAGACATAAAAAGAAGGTGTTGAGAAAAATTCTTATTTAATTATCACCAAGTATCTATAGACCTTAGATATTCCTCCCATCCATAAACCACACTACTCTAGGACACTAGTAATGGGTCACCTCTGAGCTAAAGCCATAAATCCACAAAGTTAGAGGCTTACCAAGATCCTTCTATAACATGTAGTTAACACAATACAAGTTTTTCTTGTTTTGGTCCAAGTACCGACTTTAATAGCCTCCCTAACCACAATCACACATCCCCCACCCTGCACACCCAAGATAGTGCACCCTTTAAGTTCCTTTTCAATCCATAAAGTTGTGCTAGTGTGTACCCTTTCACTACTTGTAGTCCATGAGGCTATTCCACTACTCCTCTTAGGATTCAAATGTGAAATGGACATGATGTCTCCAAACATTATGGCTTTAGGAGTTCTAGTTTCCTTTGGAATTCTCCCAAGCACTTCTATGACCCTATACTAAGAAATTATACCCACCAATTTCCCTTCTATGATCTATGATTACCCCCATAAGGAACCTTTTCCATGTGATTATATCAATGTATTTCATGTCCATCTTTCATGTAATATGGATTGGTTGGATCCTAAAGGTTGTAGCTTAATCCCACAACACTAACCATGAACCCTATGAGGTACACCTTTCTTCCTCATACAAGCAACTCCATTTGTATATAGTATGAGACAAATGGGATAGGGTTCATTGATTGGAACAATGGAAGCACAAATTTTTGTATGCATATGTGAAACCCTCCAAGTGTCAAATAGAAAAACCCCTTCCCACCACTTTTGGAATGTCATTGTGAACACTTAGCCTTGGGTTCCATTCCCTACCTTACTTTTCCTCTTATAGAATTCTATATTCGATTATTTGTGTCTAACTAGGTCTAAAATAATTGTATTTTTATAATCCAAGAAATTCATTGTAATATACCCTTATGCTCATTACCCTTAATTGCATAGGAAATCTGTTCTCATAGCACATACATAGGTACACATTCCCAAAAAAACATACTAAAATAGGCACACAAACCCAATTAAATTCATCTCACTAGCCTAATCGAAATATGTATAGTATAATACAAGGGTATTTTAATGGTGTTATATTCCCCTCCTCCTTATTTAGGAAATGTCCTAAGTGCATTATGTACATGTTTACAATCAAAATAAATGTGGGTATGCCCTCAAACGTATGGCTTCTTCCAGCTCCCACATAGCACCTTTAGTGATAAAATGTCTCCATCGAAAATTTACTATCCCTGTGGTCTTGTTCCATAGTTCCTTGACCTTCCTATCTAAGATGAATATTGGTTATACCTTAAGTCTTTCTTTGGTATCCACTTAAATCATATTCCAATCAATCACATTGTTGGCATCAGGAACATACCTTTCAATTAAAGAAACATGAAAAACATAATAAAAAATCATGGATTTTGACAATACATGTCACCATGCAATTGAGGTGATGCTTTCCGAGACCTTGAAAGGCCCACAAAAATGAATTCCTAGCTTTGAACATTTTCCTAATCTTAAAAAATTCCTTTTTGATTTTACTTTTAAGAATACATGTTCTCCCACTTTGAACTCCCTTTTTATCCAACTGTTTTTAGCATAGCCTTTCTTCTTACCTTGATCATTTTTAAAGTTTTGTTTAATTTTTATCTCTTACTCCATTTCCTTGAGAAATTTTGGTACAATGATATCATATCTACTAGGTTATCCCAACTTACAGGTGTGTTGCAATTTCAACCACAAAATGACTCAAACAATATCATATTGAGGATGCTTGATATATATTTCAATAGAAAAAGTCTACCAAATGCATGTACTCCTACAGTTTTGATGGCTTTTCCATCGCATATATTATGAGCATATCCTTGATCACCTGGTTGAATCTTTCAGATTTTCCATCAAATTTTTGGTGGTAGATTGTACTAAAGTTCAAGCTAGTTTCAAACCCTTTGAATAACCCCTTCCAAAAATTGGAAGTGAATTATGGATTCATATAAGAAATTATTACTGTAGGTACCCCAATAATTTTGGTAATTTCCCTCAAAAATATCTTTGAAATGTTGGCTATATTATGAGTTGACTTCACTATAATAAATGAGAAGCTTTAGTGAGTTTGTATATGACCACTATAACAAAATCATGTTGCCTAGTTGTCCTGGGAAATTTGGTAATGATGTCTATATATACAATTTCCCATTTCCATTTAGGGATGGATATAAGTTAAAGTAGTTGGATAGGTGCCTATGAACAACATTGATTTTTTAGCACTATAGATATCTATCTATATAAACAATCACTTCCTTTTTCATACTTAAACAATCATATTTCATTTTGCAAGCTAATAAATTATTTTGGTACCCTAGATTCCCAACATAGGGTGCATTGTGCATCTCCATTAATATAAAAATTTTCAACTCCAATGAAACTATATTTCTAAACAGGATAAGCCTATCCTAACCCAACTTGAAAATCTTTATACCTAGGTTGAAATATATTTTTCTTTAAGCCTTCTCTAATTTCCATATGTTACTAATCCTTATTTCCATCCTCTAGAATTATGATTATGAAATTAGGCTTACATGCATTGGTGGTTGTAACATGTGTATCATGAATTCTCTTGCTAAGTGCACTGCCCCCATGTTCTGTTTTCCTTTATATACTTGATTTCAAAGCCATATTTTAGCTAGAAACTATGACCACTCAATTCAAACAAATTCCTTATTTCACTATGATGTATTTGGAACTTGAGTCACCTACCCATGAGGGAATGTCTCCACATTTTGAAAACATGAAATATTGTTGCCAATTCTATATCATGGCTATCATAGTTTTCTCCTAATAATTTACTTTTATGGACTCAAATCATATCACAAGGCCCTTCTATATGAGTACCACTCCTAATATTTCCTTGTGTCAATTTGTGCACAAAACGAATTTCTTGTCTACATCAACTATGCCTAGAATTGGTGTACTTGTCAAATGTTGCTCAAGTGTTGAAGGGTCCTTTTGCAATCGCAATTCTATTCAAATTTTACTCCCTTATTTTTTAAGGAGGTGATTGTGTGTGTTATCTTTGAGAAGCATTTGATGAACCTTACATGGTAGCCTACTAACCCCATCAAATATCTAACCTTAGTTACATTTATAGGTGTTGGCCACTAGCTGATATCCTTAATATTTTTTAGGTTCATTGTTGTTCCATTCTCTAGGATGATATGAACTAGAAAAATATTTCTTATTAAGAGAAGGAACACATACTTAATTTGGCATTGAAATGTTGCTCTCTAAACACCTATAGAACCATATTCAATTGTTTATCATGTTATTCATTTACTTTAAATTATATAATAATGTCATCTAAAAGTACTATAAAAAAAAATAACTAATAATTCTTGAAAGGTTCCATTCATCAAACAAATGAAAACAACTATTGCATTTGATAAATAAAAAGGAACCATCACAAATTCATAGTTGTAGTGTTCTTCACCCCCGAGTCAGACAACGCCACTCAAGAATACTACATAAATATCATTAATTTATCTGTAGAAGCATATAAAACTCAAATTTTCCATAATTATAACCCATGCCTAGATATTATGCTTATTACAAAAAATCAATACTCAATGTTGCATATATTTGCATTATTTAAAAAATTACTTAATCATAGTGGAAATATTGCATACATACACTACTCACATAGTTATGACGAGTACCCATTTTAGGGTTTATTATTATAAACACATAACCATACAAAAATACACATAAAAATAATGGTATGGAATAGGAACACTTATCTATATCATAAATAAACAAATGATTGGATATGGCTCTCCACGTTCCTCCCAGCCATAGACAATGTTGCTCATAATCTTAACCACCATCCACCCCCGAGCTAGTGCAAAAAATTCTAGAAACATTTGTAATACAAACAAAAGAAAGCCAGGCCATGGAACAAACCCTAGCACCCTATGTCTCTAGCCACAAACTAATTTCCCCTTGACCGACACCTAATTAGAGTAGCCTGAAACCCTCAGTGGTGTCTACCTTCCATGTGACTTACAGCGAGCCATGATAGTCTCTGCCTACAACTCCATGAACCTTGTTTCCACCTAGTGTCCAAGTGTTGAATAGCCAAACCAAGGGAAAACCCCTCAATTGGGCTAAATTCAAACAAGACTCATTGATTATCTCTTAATTGAGTTCCCAAATAGTGCTCCATGGCCACCAAGCCATAAACACGGCCAAAAAATAGTCATACCTCCAAGATCTCAATGTTATCATAGGGGCTCACATCATAAATAAGATAAATCTAAATGGTACAATTAACTGAATAACTGCATCCCAGCCATTTCCAGAGTCCAGCCCAAGGACTCCTTGACTCTTTAGTCACCAAAAATGAATTTTCTCCCAATCCCATCATAACTAGCTAAATGAATGATGAAATGAATAATGAATAATAATCATAGCATCCTACACTTCCTTGTTAAATGCATGACCCCAACTAGCCATGTGGCACCCACTAAAGCCATGTGAGCCTCAAAGTGCACCATTAACTGAAAGCCCAATTGTTTCCCTTATCATGCCCCCCATACTCTTTCCATCGAGTGGGCTTAGCAGCTAGCCTTACTCTATCATTAATAATGTTTGATTAAAATATAATTACAAATTTAGGCTCTAAGGCCTCACAATCATTAAAGGCATATAAATTTGAGCATGTTGGCCCCATGACCTATTTATTATGGCTACAAGGGAACACAATCCTTATAATATTATTTCATCTCAACAACCAAAATATCAATGTATATTTAATTACATCATGAATGGTGTGGTTATTATGTTCCTCCCCCCTTTATTTTATGCACTGTCATGAGCACATTTTATACACATAATCTAATTCCACTAATGCAAAATGACTTGGGCTCACACTTTGTAGTTTCAAGTCCATGTCCTTGTACATGTCTCCATCCTAGAGAATCCTCCACACATTCGGTTCCTCACAGTAACAAGTGTGCACTTAACGCACCACCATCCTTACACCTAGATGACATCAAAAGAGAAATAACATCATCACCAATCAATTTTGATTCATTTATATATAAATATTATTGCTATCAGCAAATTAAAAATAACAACCACAAGCATGAAATGCTTATCTAAATAATCATGAGTTCATAATTTTTCCTGTAATATAACAAGTAAGCAATATTTTCATACCATACTGACATCCCTATGCCTTAGCTACAAAGCACTATTCTCATACATTAACATTGAACATAATTTGAGTATACAATTTCTATACATACCCATGCATATGAGACCTTGCAATCTTTCTTACTAGTTGTGTACAATCCCCTCATTCAAATAACAATTTACCTACTCAACTAACATACATTTTTATATGTTTTCCTGTCATTTGATTTCCAAATTATCTTCAATATATTAAAATCATTTTAATCTTCTCTTTGATTTAAATCTTGGTGTTTATGCTCACATTTAAGGATTTTCCTCACCAAATCCCTACTAAACTACCCATTTCCTTCATTGTTTTCGTTAATCTGATCTTGGACTTCTTGTTGAACTTTATTCAAGTAGTTTCCAAAGTTGTACCAAACATGTTATGACTTATGAAGAAACCTAGCCATAACTTGTCATTAGTGTTTTCCATGTACCTAGCATGGTCCTATGACCTGTCAAGACTAGTCATCATCTATGACATACCTATTATTGTCCTGTGATAACACCTGTCATATCCATGTATAACCTTCTATACCTATGTCACCTACATGTGACCACCTAGTACCAACCATTACTTAGATGCACCCAATACACCTATTGCAACCATGTTTAGAACCTTTCACCCACCTATGACCAATCTATGAGTAGTTTCTTGTTATTCCTAGTTACAACATTGTCACATCCTATGAAATCCTATGACATCTGAGTGGTACTTGCTATCACATCTTGTCATGATTGTATTATTCATATCATATTCCTATGTTAATCCTATCAAATAACTTGCAATTCACTTGTAGGAGATTTATAATTAAATTTTCTTACATCATGTACATCCCTGCAAAAAACCCTATATAGTACTCTATTTCATAATTTTCCATCATCCCAGTGACAAATTGTTATGTACTAAATATAACCTTTTATAGTCCATTGTAACCTATCACATACATATTTTTTTTATTATATATGTGCATTTATAAACCTATACACAATCCATGCATAATGTACCTACATTTAATCCATGAAGCCTCGTTGAATGCCATACTTGTGGTAATTCATGTTATCAAATTGTCAATTTTATCAGGATTATGTACCTATTTTTCAACCATTGTGTTTCTTTCCAATACTTAACCCGTGTTATTTCACAACTATATTCATTTCTTATATACACGTCTTAAATACCAAAGAACAGAACATCCAAATTTCAATTCATACACATATATCCAAGATATACAAGAATAAAGTATGTGAGAAAACTGATACTTATCTTGTAGAAGTCATGGAATGCTGAATCCATGGTTATTCGACCCATAAAAAATCCATCAAGATCTCAGATCCATCATGCTCCTAGAGCCACTTAAAGGCTCACATAAATAGGATGCATCCACTGGTACAATTAACTGAATAACTGCACCATATCCAATTCTAAATTCCAACATAGGACTCTCTAGCTAATTAATAATAAAAGACACCCTAGCTCACAAACCCAGAGCATCATGATCTAAAAATAGGATGCATTCTTTGGTGTTTTTTACGAAATAATTGCACCTCAGTCAATTATAGATACGCACCCCATGACTCACCGACTTCTCAACCAGTTCCATATTCCATGCTCCAAGACTGCTTGACATATTAGTATCCAAGATTAAAATATTTATTAACTAAATGATCCACTGAGTCATTCACTACCTTGAGATGCTCCAAGGTCTTAGCACATACCTACAATATTGAGTAAATAGACAAGCATGTTAAGATCATGACTATACAATAATTATTGTATCCCTAAGAATTTTATTTCCTAATTAAAACACATATATTCATAATACAAGAGAGTACAACTAAACAATTATTTGTGAGTTTATATGATGGGTATTTTCTCACCTATTACTATGTATATATCCAATACCCTTCATTGGCCAAGGTATCAACCCATAACAACCTCCTCGCTTTTAATTTTATAAGGCCTTCAGGTACCATTCGAGCCCTTGAACCACTCACTTTATATTCACACACATTGGGTCATATTCTCTAATTGAACTTTCCCTTCAAGGCTCAAGTGTCCCCTTCTCTCATCAACAAATCCTCAAGCAATCCATCTTGCCAAAGCCTTCATCGGAAAGAAGAATACAATCCCATTAGGACATCTCCTTCATAAGGCGGTGATCCAGATTTATGAAGGAAAAAAATGAAATACAAATATGAATAGAAACACGGAGATGTAGCGAAAACAAAACTTTAATTCATTAATAACAAAATACTAAAAAATCGTTACAAGGAGAATGGAAATATAATATCTCAGGTGATGGAATCTTATCTCTGAGAAGAGATGTGGTAGCTACACACCTTTGAACTGCATTACAACGAGGCTGGAGGGAATTTTTATTATTGGACAACAAAGGGAAAGCCCTAAACAGCCAAAACCCTAACCTTAGGAGATGGAACACCACGAGTTTGTGGGCCCCATTGGGGTTAGTTGGACAACCAACTTCCTGGGGTCGAAACATGGTCATATGATCTTCATGTGGTGCATATGATGCCTTGTTAGAAATATATCTCTGAGTACTACAATATTTGTGGCAGGCCATGGGTTTTTTGCGAACCTCAAAAAAATATTGTTTAGGGGATCAAAACAGTGGCGAAAGTTCATAACTTGAAAAACTACTAAAAATAGTAAATTTTGATGTCATCAAGGAACTTGTTGAAACCAACCAGTGGTCTAGGTGGAATAGGGGAGTTGCCACAAATATCCACCTAGATCAAGCAATTGTCTTGACAATCGCATCATCAACAACACAAAAACCTAGATTATATTTCCATATTCACTATTGCATGGACATTACATTATTTCGATGTCAAAGAACATGCAACTAATAAGAACACACACACACACATAGAGAGAGAGAACACCTATGTATGTGCATTTACAACACACATGCTTATACATCAAATTCAACTTCAAAGGTACAACAACAATGGGAACATTAAAGAAATTGTCCTATTCAATTTCTTTTATAGAAAGTCCATAACATGGTTTTTATGTTTCATGGTTTATTCCATTATTCTTGTTTAATTTAGCAACCACATCTACCCCACATAGTTTTTACTATTACAAATATACATCTATCTACTTCCATATCTTGTTGGTAACTAATTGTCCATGTCTTTCCCGCACAACTCCCTTGTCACTTTACAAGTCATCATGGCCCTGAAACTTTCCAAGATGTTTTCTTTGATATTTCCTATAAAATTCTATTTATTGGTTCAACATCATCTTCTCTTAGTCAATAGAATTCTATTGACTACTTACTTGCCATTTTTTTATTCCTGGGCTAAAAGATATGCCCTACAAAAGTTTTGATAAGACTACCTTCTTTCCAGCACATATAGTATTTCATGAAGTTTTGCTCCAAAATTCTCATCCTGATTCAATTATGGTGTATCTTGGATATTCTCCTCATCAATACTTCTCCATTGACTATACATATGTACCCTTCTAACATGAAAAAAGTTAAACCCTTCAGAATTCTACAACGTATTAGGCCATTTTTTGCTCTTTTTAGAGTTGCAGCTTTTATTTTGTTTTTCTCTAAATTATGGTTCCCAAATTAAATTTCTAGTTGAATTTTTGTGATCTTATCAAGATTACCTCTCTTTTACCTAGTTATATGCCAAATTCTAATAACCGGGATAAAAGTTAAAGCCTTGTGAAGTTTGTCATTTCTTTCCATATTTCTTCCATATCTGAAATCCTACTTCCAACATTTACTTATAATTTCCTTCCTTTAACTGCTACTTAACAAAATCATGGCATATGAGCTCTTTATCGCTGTTGGTAATTCTATCCGCATCAGTTACCACCCTTGCATCTACCAACGGCCTCCATGCTCTACACAACCATGTTCCTCTCTCTCTCTCTTCTCTCTCTCTCTCTCTCTCTCTCTACATATAACATACATATACATAATATATAATAATATATATATATATATATACATATATATATATATATATATATATATATATATATTATATATATATAATATATATATATATATGCATACAAACCCACACTTCTTGGCTTGGAGTTATCGAACTATATTCAAATAAATGCATCCACAGTGTAATGTTGCCATGTAAATATGTCAATTTTATAGCCCACACTTAAAATCATTATTATGGTAATGTAAAGACATGTGTCCAAAAAAATTTAAATAAATGAGTATGGGAATATATCCATGTCTGTAAATTTATATATAATAGGGTGCACAAACCAAAACAAAATACGATTATAGTATTTTTAACCAACATATAATGCATACATTTCAGGGAAGCTATGCATGTAACATATGTCTAAATATACACATATGTGTCCTTTCATGGCAAAATGAACTCTGACCTGGGTATTAGTCTATCTCTTCCCCACCTTCGTGGCTCATGGGTGGCACAAGCTCGGTGTCCACCATATCATCCACACACCCACGGTGTTACTTAGCCAAGTAGAGAAAAAAATATATACTAGTATTTGCACATTATTGTGCAAAGGAATGCCTATGGTGTTAAATAGAGGTTGGAGGCATTAAAGGGAGGGGAGTGTGGTACACTTGTTTAATATTCTGCCATGGATGACGAACTTGAATAGTGTCATGAGGATAAACCTCACAATAGAAAACGCCTTCAATGTAATTAGTCCACCCAATTGAAACCATTATACAATATTATAAATTTTTTATCATATATACGTGTGTGTGTGTGTGCATGTGCGTATATATATATATATATATATATATATATAATATATATATATATATATATAATATATATATAAATAAATATAATTCGGGTATATTCCTACACATTGTTAATTGAAAACCCACGGTATAGCCCTATTTACGGCTTCGGATCACAATCCTTAGCAATTCAATCCTCTGTGCTACATACCACTAATGACGATTTCATTATATGCTTTCACCGCGGGGATAATTTGGTTATAGAAACAATCATTGTTATGAAACATTTTCACCCCCAAACTTAATAATCTGATATATAAATGAATATTTATCATTTAGAAAAATTCCCACCACCTTGGTATGTAACGTATTCATTTCTTCGAGGAAGAGGGTCACATGGTTATATATTTTAATAACATATAAGTGACAGTATGTACATAACCATGTATAAACTCCTTGCATATTCATAATTTAATGCAACAAAGATTTGACCCATTCAATCTTATAATATGTTGTATATATCACATACATGATTATTTTTTAAAGTCCTTACATAAGGCACTGCACATAAGGTAACTTTCATTGTGTTCTGATATCATTTTGATATGAGAGAACACATCTGCATTCAGAAAAGGGATAACACTTTCAAAGAGGAGTTACAATTAAGAATTATTAAATAGACGTAATGTACAAATGCACCCAAATCACACATAAAATTCATGTAAAAGAATAAACACTCCCATAATAAGGTTGATCCTCGATCGAATCCAAATGATGTAGGCTCAAAACAACATTTTTTACTTTGGGCGGGAGGGGGGAATCATATGTATGAAATTTATAAAACACATATATAACCTTATATAGATATTGTTGTACTATTTCTTAAACGCAGTTCATAGCTACAAAACTACACCGAGAAAACAACTTGACCAGTCTTTAGGTTCAAACTAGCCCTTGAACCAGAGGGGGCTCCCTCAAGTGTTGTAAGGCATTTTTTAACGTTGTTCACTATCACTGGATAATAGGCTTTGAAGCATAATGGCTAGATATATTATTTGTTGTAGGCGATTTCTCATGAATATCCAATCTCTGCTCATAAATAAATCCCTCTCTTACTGAAAATTGATCAAAGAGCTAGCATCTAGCTTTGATAAAATTACATGACTTAAATAGTTTTTTATGGAGGAGTAAAAGAGAAATTAGATTATTACGTATCCATACTGAATACATAATCAATCAAATATAGTAGATGCATGTATAATGCTTCTACAACCAAAAAAATATACATTCAAGGGATGACATAAGGCGATAACTAAAGATGCAGAGGAGCTTATTTCAAACATACATTTCAATAAGCTAATATCTCTAATGATAATAACTTCATGGTAGGCTGTTAGGGAGGTCGATACTCTAACCTAGCCTTGACCTAGCTCTTATGTTACTCTAAACATATGCATAAATAAAGTATTAAAGATTTGGAAAGCATACAAAGGAAAAACAAACTCTGTAATGAAATAGAGCTAGAGTAATTTAATTAAATTCCTATAATTAAAGTCTTTACAAAAGATGGTAGAGTTTTGAGATCAAAAGCCAACCCTTTCTTATTACAAATGAAGTAATATATAGAAAATTACAATCTTCCAGTTATTGCTGGTCCTTAGGATACAAAATCCATAAAAATAATAAAGTAAAACTAAACTTAACCTATATGTTACACTTTTTTTGGAAATAAAATCAAATAATAATCTATAATTATGATAATCTCGAATAGTTTGTAAGAAGATTAGAACCGTTGGATTTTTTATTCTGAAATCATTTTAACTATGCATTGATTCCTTCCTCGAAATAGGGGAACTATCATTTCTCTGTTGGTTGTTTGTGATTGCTAATCTAGATGCCCAAAATGTTGCTTTTAAATCTAATGCGATCCCTTTATTACTAGGTTCTTTGGCTTGAAAATCTGAAGATGATCCTTAGAATTCACTAACAACCACCAACTATTGATTTTATGCCTCAAAACTTTGTTACATGTGTTAGATAATTGTCACATACATTGTTCCTTTGATTTTAATCCCGTTGGAAATTATTAGGTTTGGACTCACATCTAAGTTTTCTATAACGCGCTTTCTTACTTCAAAATTTTAAAGTCTACCTTTTGGCATTTTAATCATTTGTATACCTTTCCTTTATATTTGTTGAAGTTTTTTGCACAGGAGGATCATGACACGTGTATCCTCTTCATATTATATTTAACACACAGTAACTAAGATTTTTCTGAATGTTTCAAAAAGTTCCCCAATAAAATTGACTTCAACCCAAGAATTCTGGATTATCAACCAAAATAAAAAAAAACTAGCTCATGGCCATAGATGAAATATCCCTGTAAACAAGTATGAGATTCAAGGTTACAAGTTGTAGAAATAAATTCGAGTAGGACTTTCCATCTCCATCATTATTTTCATAAATTTGGACAATAAATCATTAGTTGTTGTTGTTGTTAAGAAATTTTAATTTCATCTCTTTGATTTCGTCCCCAGCTCAGGATCCTTGGGCCTGAATAGAAAACTCAAGTCTCCTGCATACAATGATCTTAACTCCATAGGTTGTCTCACTTAAGAAACATTATTTAGTTTTCATCCTATTGAGAATACATGCAACTTAAGTGGAGCACATGTAATATTCCCAATTTCATGTATTGTAAATCTCTGCAAATTGTAGAGCTTGTGTAATGTTTGAACCTTCTCTTTAAACACCTCAAAAAAACTTGCTGAGTTAGTTGCATGTTGAAGACATCAATTGCATATTTTATCATGACAAGATTGTGTTCTATTTTCCTTCAATATTGAAGGTGTTCGTTGTGGGCAATCACAAGAATTGATCACAGTATGGACAAATAGTAATATTGTGTATGCTTGGGGTTGCCTCCAAAACTGTTGCATTTTTGGATGTTTTCCAGTGTGGTCATTTAAGAAATCTGAACAAATATCCTTTCAAATAACCCACGAAATATCTAAAACCATTAATTATTTGACGAAAATCATCGCTTTAGATATAATTGATGCCATTCTGAACAAAACCTGCAATTTAGAATTTGGAAATCCACCTCTCTTTGCCCAGAAAATTAGCCCAGAATTCACAATTTAGAAAGCACTGCAAAATTTAAATGAGAAACATAGTAATATTTCATGTTGACTAATCAATAGTCTCTGCGAAAGTAATGTTGCATATCTTAGAAATCTAATTTCATTTTGAAGAGACTTCCATTGATGTCGTGGATCTTGATATCTCAAATGATGATTCAGAACAACTTCCTTTGACTTTTACAATAATGACTTGAAATCTTTGAACATCATTGCATGGTTTGAACATCCTCTGCCTTTCCTCTATTTTTTGAAATGCCTTTTTCATGTATTAATAAGAAGTAAAATACAAAAGTTGCATACATAGATCCTTTGTAAATATTTCTGTGTCTACAAACCCTTGATGCCAATAGTAACTATTGCAGATTTCTCATCAAAATCATCGTTTATCAAGGTCAATTCAAAACCAACATCGTCAATTGCTTCCCTAATCGATTCCTCCTTTTGTTGGACATGGCTTGTTAAATAGAATATCATATCTAGAAAATAGAAAATTAGACATGTTTATGTAGTAGCTTGTCCCGCCTACTACCATTCTAGCATCACACAACCTAGTTGATGAAACACAATTGCTTTCTTCCTACGAGAAGTGGCACATTTTCCCAATATCTCTAAAGTTGCACTATGATGTCTGACTTCATGTCATCCTACATGGCTATTTAAAAGGAGTACAAAGAAAACGATGAATGCTCAATCATTGCTAGTCTTTTTCTACCTTCTGATTTACACTGTAAGCTTGCGACTTATGGATGATATAATTACCTTAGAAGGTGTTTTGGAGAATTTGCTATCTACAGATACATACTAATTCCTTACATAAGTAGCCATATCTAGAACAATAGTTTAAAGCATTTTTGCCTTTTCCTATAAGCAATAGATAGGACAAGAAGATGATAAGACCTACTTGTAGTTCCACTTTCCTCTTGTCTCCTTTGTATCAATCCCGTTACTCCTTCCCGTACTCAACACGCTTGAGAAGTACCTGTAAACACAAACAGAAGACAAAGAAGCGATCAAAGAAAAAGACCTATTGAATACAAGTGAATGGAATCAGATACATTTCACACATATAAGCATTATAAGACAATACAAACATATGGGAGAAAGGTTCAAATACTTTATTGAATAGAAGAACGAACTACAACCATTATGGTTGATTCAAATTCATTCCTCCAGCTTTGGTTCCATCCACATCACATCAAAAGCATGACAATCTGGCAGCATAATGACACTTACAATAGTCTCAAATCTCAAACTAACATTATCTCCTTACAATCATCAAAGTCCACCCCTTGGTCCCTTAGATGAGTAACAATGTAAACTTTGAAATGGGAAATATAAACTCAAAACGGGAACTCTGGCCAAAAACACTGAAAAAAACATCTAAAACATTGCTAAAAATGAAAAGTGTTGATGCTGGAATAACACCTTTTGTTTTTGGGTAAATTTTCAACATGTTTCAAAAATGGCGGTGAAAACCATTTTTTTGTGCAAAAATTATGTAAAAAATACCCTCAAAACCAAAAGTGTTAATGGTGGGAAGACTTTTTTTTTTTTTTTTTTTTTTTTTTTTTTTTTTTTTTTTTTTTTTTTTTTTTTTTTTTTTTTTTTTTTTTTTTTTTTTTTTTTTTTTTTTTTTTTTCCAAAAGTAAAATTTTCAACATTTCGAAATAATGACAACTTAAAACATTTATCATGACCCCGAAACAATACAATTAAAACTTAAAAAAAAAAAAAAATAAGAAAAACAATAAAAAAAAGAGAAAAAGAAAAAAGCAAAAGAAAAAAAAAAGAACAAGAAAAAAAACGAAAAAAGAAAAGAAAAGAAAAGAAAGAAAGAAAAGGAAAAAGAAAAGAAAAAGAAAAAGTTTAAAAAAATTAAAACAATGAAAAACATAAAAAATAACAAAACAAAAAAATAAATAAATATTAAAAAAATCAATCTTAAAAATGTAAGAAATAGACAAACAACTCTCTTCATTTTTGATTAAAACTGTAAATGTTTATTAGTTTAATTTTTTAATTTTAAAATACATATATTTTACGCCATTTTGATTTTTTTTATAGTTTATTTTTCGTTATTTTTCTATTTTTTTTAAACTAGT
>APFE030426525.1:88528-121029 GCA_000404065.3 Pinus taeda | reverse complement strand
AAAAAAGATATTGATTATTATTATTTTTTTGACATGAAATTCATAAAAAAACTATTATTTAACCATTTTTAGTTAAAATTTTCCTATAAAAATTGTGATTTTGACATGTCATTTCTAGCAAAAAATTTATCGAGATGTGTAGTTTTTTAGTTATATTTATGTTAAAAATAGTGATTTATATGTCAATTGTTAAAAAATATTGTTTTTTAGAGACAATTATTTCATGTGGATTGAAAACTTAATTAAAGATGTATAAATATGTAGAATATCGAAAATTCAAAATATCGACCTTTGTTTTTAAATATGCAAACCAATAAAAAAATCACTACAAGAAAAATAAAAAATAAAATAAAAACAAGAAAATATGAAGAAGACCACTTCCAAGATTATTAAATTTACAAAATAATTATTTACATTTCATACATTATAAAATTAAAAGTAAAAAAAAAATAAATCCTTCTAAAAAAAGGGCATAGTGTAGAATTACCACTTTTTAAAATCAACATCAAAATCACTACCATTCTAAAACACAATGTACATAAAAGAAAATTATAGTGCCAAAAACTATGCTCTAAAAAAAAACATGTGTGTTCTACATCACCCATTTTCAAAATTGGGTCACTTTTTTGCTATCTCTACAAAACGAGTAATAATATCAGTTCCCATTTCAATGTTTACATTGTTGAGTGCTCAATTTATAGGAAGATGGAGGAGGTTTTGTAATCAATGAGGGTATTGAATGGCCTTCCATACTTAGAATTTGTTTGATGGAGGAAGGGATGAGAGGATATGATGCATCTTAATTCGTTCCTCATCCATTTTCAAGCCCATAGGAGTTGATAAGTGAGGGAACCTTCTAGACGACTTCAAAAGATAAGAATATTCCCCAAAACCTATGTGAATTTCACTCAAACTCACCTAGTGCATGTGAAAGGAAGCCTAAGTTCTCTGTAGAGCACCCTGGCGTGGACTTAACTACTCTGCAACGCACCCTTACATGGGCCTACCTGCGCTGGTCCCTCTAGAGGTCATTTCTGGATGTCTTCAAGTCATGAAATTGTCTAGGAAGGATGCATTCAAAGGGGTGACTTTATTATGACATATAGAAACTAAAATTATGGTTTGATGAGCCCTAAAGAACTATTTGGATAATGGGATTGATATGCCCAAATTGATCTGTAACAGAAGGTCCTTGAGAAAACGTTGTAGGAAGGAAGTGACCAACAATTATGCATTTTCCTTGAGACAATACTCAATAAAAATCACTACATGATTCACATTTCGAGCTAGGGAAGTCGAACATTTATAACAGGAAGATTTTTCATAGCAAAACTTGTTGGTAGATGTTAACAACTCCACCACAACCTCTGGTGAAAATGTTTCAAAATGACTTGTTTTGCTGAACTTGTCCATGACCCTCATGCCCTGAACAAAGATTTTGTTATGCAATAAACCCATTTTTGTTATCTTTGGCTCATTGAAACGTCCAAAGAGAATAGTGTGAAAGGACTTGAAAGAGTGGCAATTTTTTCACAAATGTAAACTACCTTCTCCTCATTTATGCAAAATACAATGTCATCTCTAATGACAAATGAAGTAGAGCATTCCTTTGATGCCATTTCCATATTGTCTAAGGGATATCGTAAAGAACAAGGATCAGAAACAATAATGGGTGAATATCCAAGAGCTTCATTTCAATATATGAATCCACGTTCTAGGATTTCAAGCTATTTTTTTACAAACTTTGGAAAGGGATTCAAGCAAATCCTTTATCAAAGTTTTTCATTAAAATTTCCTTTCGAACAATTGTCAAAAGTCCAAACTATGCTTTTTGTTGTCGTTATCATGAGGAAGATGAGATTCCCTTACTCCTGAGACATGGCCACATAAAGAACTTGTTGCCACCTTTAAACTTGTTAGGCAAAATTGGCCCCTAGGCTATCATTATAAATCATGAGTGGATTGTCAGAGGGGGTCTAGGAGGAATATTGTTTTGATGAGAAGGCCCTTGCAATCATTTTGGAATTTCCACATGAACAAAGGTTTTTTTTCCAAACCACTAATTTTGTCCCCACCCGTGCTAAATTTTGGATGACCTCGGGGTGCGCAATTTAACTTTGACCGTTGATTTTCACCTGCTAATTCTCTCCATCAAACAATGTTCAAAATTTATTTTTTGTGCTCTTTGTGGGCTCCTCCTTCGACTTCGCATGTTGTATTGAGCACTATCTTGATTGCTCGGTAAACTTGGTGTATGGTGGACCCTTTATTTTTTAAATAAACTTAGGCTTGCTTGTAGATTGAGTTGGGTTTGATACTTCTTAATAAATTTTAATTATAAATAAATAATTTTATAAAAATATATGATCATACTTTTATAAAATTAATCTTATTTAGAATTAAAATTATTAATAAATTACTGAGTAACTTGTATCAAAATACTTTTACCATGGAAATTTGCATATGCCCGAAATTTAGCCAGAAAACAAATTAGCCAATTTAAAAAAAAATTGTAACTTTTAAAGGTGTCAGAAAATGTTACAACATGTATCATGCACCATACATAAAACAATTCACATTCTACTCTTTTCACGGGTCTTGTGTAAATAAATAATTGTGTGTGATAATAATTAACATTTCAAGTCATTGTACATAACACCCTTCTCATACATGGTGATGTCGATGTTTTCATATGCTAGCGAGGTTGGAAAGTGTTTTTCCTTGGACCCTATCCCCCATACTATAGTTAATGAAAAAAATATAATATGAATGCATTGCACTCGCCTTCGACTTACAAAACTCTATAAGAAAAAACTCGTTCAAATGTCGATTTAAAACTATCCTTTTGGTGTGTGGTGAGGACTATACATACATACATACTTATAAACTTGTTTAAATCATACACAATGTATAGGTATGTAAAACATATATAAAACCCCTTATATATAAAAAACCCTTTGTACATAATAAAAACTTCGACCCCTATTCACCAGCCTATAACATAGAAATATTTTGCATAAGGGGGGGTCAATGTGTGTGTGTGAGAATTACATATGCAAATTAAAAATAGATATGCAATAAAAATAAAACCCCTTTTCATAAGGGTGATTCCCTTTACATTCATTTTAGCTTTGCGAGGTTAAATTAATCAATTTTGTTAAATTCATTTCATAACTGACCCAATTCCTAACATCATGAGAATTTTTCGGCATCGACTCGATTCTAAGACAATTTTTCACCATCTTTTTCATTGGATTTTTATCACACGGTTGGTGAAAAACCCTGTAAATGTTTAATTCTGACTCAAATTTGATCAATCCAAGCTGAAAATCCATCAAATAACATCTTCTAATTCCTTTGTAACCTTGCCATGTATCTTTTCACAACATCTACTTTCGGGATTATACAATTTTATATTAATTCCCCCTTTGACACTTTCTTCAAACACATGGTGGACAACTTGCAAACCTGAAGAAATTTTCCTTAGCCTACTCTAGTTTTGGATTCATTTGAAACTGATGTTTTAACTGGCTCTGATACCACTCTGTAGTGTCTCTTACCCCCTAGTTGGGAAACACCACTAAAAAATACTACATAAATATCATTAATTTATCTATGGAAGCGCACAAAAATAAAATATAGTATAATTATAACCCATCCTTAGAAATTATGATTATTATGAAAAGAATAAAAATCATAACATGAATTTCCCCTTTGCAGCCTTGACTAATAAGCTCATGATATTCAGAGAAGATGAAGGTTCTAACATTTAGGCTTGATAATAGGGGAGATTAGGAGATTGGGAAGAAATAGAGAATGAGTCGAACAAAGAAACCAAAAAGGATCGACCCAATTCGATTGTCATAAACATTTATAATTCTTGTTCAAAATGGAAGCAAGATTGATATCAAGTGATACCAAGATGAGATCAATACTTTGAATCTAGATCATTACTTGCAACAATTAGAAGTTTATTCTAGTGCTCATCATATAGAGGAAGAACATAAGATTCCATTTATGTAGCTAAAATTAAAGGACCACGATTTGACCTTGTGGGAAAGACACATAAAGACATTAAGATTGGAGGTAGATCTTATAATGAATAAGTTGGAGCACTTTAAATCCATTATAGCAATAAATTACCCTATTGTCTATGTAGAGGACCAATCAATCTAGTGGCACCATTTTAGGCAAAATTAGGGGAAAGCTTTATAGGAATACCCCACATAGTTTAGAAACATGGCCACAATGTTGGGTATCTCCCCAAATAATACATATATACTGTTCAGACATCTAGGGGTTACACACAACCATATATGGAGGCAAGTGATGTTTTTCAAGCCTAGATCATTGGAAGAGACTTATGTATAGGCATAGTACCTAGAGAACATAGGCTAGAAGAAAGGGAAATCGAGTGGATTGAAGTAGAAGCAGAACCAAGACATTTATAAGGAGGGGAAGAATAAGTGGAAAGGGGGAAAAGGTTAAAAGAGAATAGCCAAAATTCATTATTGTAAGGATTCCAACAACCACTATAACATTGATGATCATACAGAGGAGAAGTGTTGGAAGTTACATCTAGAGATTAACTTGAAGAAAAAAAAGAAACATAATAAGAAGAAGAATCCCATAGCCATTGATTTAAGCAACCAGGTTGAAAGTATCTTGGATGTGAGTGGGAACATTGTCCTCACATTAGTGTAAAAGGGGGTGAATCTGAGTAGCCTTTAGAAATAGGAAGAGAGAGAAATGATCAAAATCTTCCACATAAATATATAGGTCAAGGAGACAAAAATTGATGCTTTGCTTGACTCAAGATTGTATGTGAATCTCATTGTAGCAAAACTAGTCAACAAATTAATAGTGGAATTTTGTGACCATCCAAGCCCATATCCATTAGGATGGGTAAATAAGGATGCAGAGTTAAAGGTAAAAAGCTCGTGCAAAATTAGATTCGTTATCAGTTTTGAATTTATTGATGAAGTAGAAATAGATGGGGTTCCCCTTCAAGTATGTGGAGTGATATTTGGAAGTGCTTACAAGTACATCTGAGATGCAACCTTCATGTGAAGGGCCAAACAATAATAGTTTTTCAAGTATGAAAAGTTGTTCACAATCAATGTGCACAAAAGGAAACTCAAAACTTTCTTAGTGAGTTCCAACCATGCCAAAAAACTTATCATTTCTAGCAAAGTTTGTTTTGTTGTTTTTAAGAGAGAATCAGTGAGAGAAAACTAATCCATAAAGGGGTTTATTAGGATATAGAATAACAATTGGAAGATTTGTTATAGACATACATGGATGTGTTTTGAGAACCTAAAGGGTTACCACCGAAGAGGGAAGTCGAGCACAAGATCCATATATTCATTAGAGGTATTTTGGGTAATAGGGTTAAAGATGATGATCTCAACCATGGGGGATGTTTCACCATTTTTTGAGTAAAAAAGTTAAAGATTAAAAATAAAAAAATAAAATACTACTTTTTTAACTCGTATTTTCAACTTATCGCCTAATGGTTTTACTCTAATTTCGAGTGGGAGCACTCGTTAGATGAAAATTGTAATTCTTCATCTAGATAGTACCCATGTTACATACTTTCAATTGACAATGCTACATGAAAAATGAGAAATACATGAAAATGTGATTTCAATCATGCATTTTTCATGTATTTCTCATTTTTCATGTAGTAGGGTCCATCGAAATTATGCAACATGGGTACTCCTTGGCTGAGGAATTAAATTTTTCATCCAGTGAGTGCTCTCGCTTGAAATTTGAGTAAAATTATAGTGAGATAAGTTGAAAATACGAGATTACAAAGTAGTTTTTTCCTGTTTCCCTCTAAAATTTGATGATAAAATATAATTTATTTTATTATTTCGACTATTATTTTATAGTATTCCTTAGGAGGCCCATTTTAGACCTCAAAGTTACTCTAATGGTTAGACTCTCTATTGCAAAATATTGGGTTGTGTAGGTACTAGTTTATTATAGAAGAGAGTGAGGTGAAGAAATAATTGTAATAGCTACTAGAACAAGGTTTCATTTTCCTGAGTACATCACCATGTGTGTCACCCATCGTCATAGTGCCAAAAAAAATGGGACTTGGAATATTTTTATTGATTATATGGCACTGAATAAAATCATGCTCAAGAATAGGTACCCCTTACCATGATTAATGATTTGTTGATCAATTGTAGCAAGAAAAATACTTCACCAAGTTGGACTTAAAGTTTGGATATCACTAGGTTTGAGTTAGACAAGAATATGCCTAAAATACGACCTTCAAAACTAGGAAAGGTTTGTATGAGTGGTTAGTTATGCCATATGGCCTATGAAATGCACTAGCTACATTTATGAGGTTAATGAATGATATATTGTGCCCTTTTATAGATTCATTTGTTATTATCTATTTAGAATTTATGCTGGTAGACAATGCTACATGGGAGGAGCGCATCTCACATTTGAGACAAGTGCTAGAAACATTAAGGACACACCAAACAATAGAAAAAATCAAGAAGTGTGATTTTGCACAGTAGCCTTTGGTGTATCTGGGTATGTGATATGTAGAAGAGAGCTAAAGATAGATCTTTCCAAGATGAAGGTCATCATGAAATGGTCGACCTGCTAATGTTTTCGAGGATAGAATTTTTTTGGGGTGACACAGTACCTGGGGGAATTCATAGCATCATTTCAATGGTAGCAATAACACTCCATGCCATAAAAACAAGTGAAAAGTGTTTGTAGCAGGGAAAGGGTCAACAGAGGGCCTTTGAGGAATTAAATAATAAGATTAGTCAAGCACCAATTATTTTATTACCAAACATGTAATGAACTTTCGAATTGGAGACAAATGCAAGTGGGTATGCTATGGGAGTGGTTTTGATGAAAGGAGGAAGGCTTGTATTCTACCATTCTGAAGCATTTCATGGGGCACTTCTTAACTACCATACCTATGAAAAGGAGCTCTATGCACTCGTGGAAGCTCTGAAGAAGTGGAAACGTTATTTGATGGGAAAGGAAACAATAATCCAAATAAGTTACCAATCACTTCAATACCTACAAGACAACATTAAGCTATAGTAGACCAATCATTACAAGTGTATGGGGTTTCTACAACAGTTTCATTTAGTGATCAAGTATAAGAAGGTTGGCACAAACAAGTTGTCGTACATTCTTTCAAGGCCACCACATCAAATATCACATCATTAGGAAATATGATGCACATGATCTATTCACCCTTGATGCATATAAGGAAGCATATTTGAGGGATGATAACATAGAGGTAGAGTCATATTCATGATGGAAACAACATTGTTGAATACCATCTCTAGGATGGGGATTCTCTATTGTATGGATAAGTTACATGTTCCTAAAGATTAGTGATTGCAGTTGATTAGAGAGGCTCACACCTCCAAGGTTGAAAGGAAATTAGGTGTAGGGAAGAAAGTGACTAACTTGCATAGGTATGTGAATTGGCACAAGCTGCAAGAACAAGTAGCTAGGTTAATAAGAGGATGCATGCCTTGTTGTACCAATAATCCTATTAATAGGAAATAGTATGGTCTATACCATCCCTTACTTGTACCCACTCGTCCCTAGTAAATCATTTCCATTGACTTTGTGTGAGGTTTATCAACAACCATGAAGGGAGATGACTACCTATTTGTGGTAGTTGATAGGTTCAATATGATGCATGTTTTGATGCTGTGTAAAAAGAACTTTAGTGGAAAAGAAGCAGTGAACTTCATCCTTTTACAGGTATGGGCTCACTTTGGAGTAGCAAGGAGCATTATTTCAGATAGGGACATGAGATTTTTTATCACATTTTAGACTACATTATGAGAGAAGATGAACATGAAATTGAAGAGGTCTACAAAATTCCATCCATAGACATATGGGCAGAAAGAAGTAGTCAATAGGAATTTGGTGCATCTTATGAGGAGTTACAATTAGAGGCATACAAAGACATGTGATGAAAATCTAGTATATATGCACACTCTTATAAAGCTAAATGGTACACCAATTAGAGGCATACAAAGACATGTGATGAAAATCTAGTATATATGCACACTCTTATAAAGCTAAATGGTACACCCGAGAGAAGGTGGAGGAAACCTTTCCTCAACTCATCTAGTAGAAGGTTTTGGGGACCAAAATTCTCCCAAAATAGGAAGTTTGATCCAAATTAGATCATTATATTTCTTTCATCCATATTGATGCTTTATGAGTGGAAAAAGTGGATGAATTAGCTCATAATATTATTTTTACCAAGAAGACTGACTTTGGAAAATTGGGGTATAAAACCTTTTGGGACAATTTTTAGGCATAAAACATATTTTTTTGGTGGTAGCACATTTCCACTTTAGCACAATTAATTTTTTCCCTATTATGCACACATATAAATTTCTAGAGGCAAAAAAAATTCCTTAATCTGAATCTATATGTAAAATTTATGCCACTCTAAATTTGACCTTGCTCTTTTATCCACCATAATTCAAGAGGATACCATATTAGCCCCATTACTCGTGGAAAATGCATTAGCCATGTGATCATGATGAATAAGAATTTAGAAGATCCAATTTTGTAACTCTATTCATGACTTGAAGGAATCAAACCTAACCATTAGTATGATATTGATTTGTGTTATAATCGGGCCATTAGAAGGAAAAGGGGTTCCATTCTTTTCGAGTGGAGATTATTCCATACACAAATAAAGTAGTCAAGAAGGACAGGGAGAAAGAACACAAAGATGATTTTTGAATTGTAGTAGCCCATATGCCACAAGTCTTACCTCTTTGTACTCACTTCCATTTTCTATCCAGAGAAAGAGAGTAAAGTAGCCTCGCCTTCCAACTCTGTCTTCTCCCGAAAGGGTTTCCTAAGCTATATCATGTGTCAAATCATGGTTCATGAGTTTTTATTTTTTCGTTCTCTATTTTCTGCGCAATTATAATTTTCATGCATAAATAATAAAAATTAATTTGTAGACCCATAAATCTAAAGAGAAATAAGTCCTCATAGTGTAGATTTCATACTTTTAAGTATAATTTATCAGATATGTTATGACAAATTGTCTAAGGGGACATCCACGACAATTTACAAATTAGTTTAACTGTGTGAACTTTATGCACAACCATAATGTACCATCTTTCCTTTTAATAAACAACACCGGGGCACCCTAAGATCTCACACTTGGAAGTATGTACCCTTATTTAAAATCTCCTTGAGATCAATCTATAATTCTTAAAGTTTAGATGTCTTCACTTTATAAGCTATTTTGGAGAAGCGTAGTTCTAGGAACTATATCAATTTCATAGTTAATATCCCTCTTAGGTCAAAATCTTAGTATATCACCAAAAATTGTTCATATTTCTTTAGCACCATTTCCTCTTTAGGTTTAGGAATCTTATTTGCGGACTCTTCTCCCATGTGGGTCCGATAAATTTGATATCCTTTCAAAAATTTCTCTTCATTTGGAGCATAGATATTTCTCTCGTAGAAATAGGTCTTCAAATTCCTTGTACTTTCTTGTACTATTATTCATGAAGGCATGCAAATTCCTTCTTATAATAGTCCAGGACATCACAATGTTGGTCCAACTAATTCATACCTATGAGGCGACCATATGAACCCAATGGAATGATATTTAGATATTATTTGGTATTCATAATATTTAGTTTCATAAGATATTCTTTTACTTATTCATAAATATTTTACTTTTCTCTCACCACTAGTTACACTAACAAAGCCTTTCCATGCTCAACCCATTTTAAACTAAACCTTTCAATACACTTTGGATCAATGTAACTATCGATATCTCAAAAATCAATAAAAAATAACTATCGCATGGTTATTAATTTTACTTGATATGGTTATCTTTTCCATCACCCAATGGTGCATATATTATGGGCATGGTTCCACCCATGTCTTCTACTATTTTAGCTCCTTGAATATTGTGCATAGCCATATTTATGGAATCCTTGTGGGGAAAATATTTGAACAAGTAATTCCATTCACAACCCCAAAATTTAAAGGGTGGGTACCTTGGTTCCTTTTCAAATTATTTTGATTTCATATATTCACTATGTGTGGGATGCCTAGGTTTATTTTTCTATGAATTATTCCTAGGTAATAAGATCTTATATCTCTTTTTCTTTTGCTCCCAGTAGCCTTTATTTTTTCTTCCCAAGCCTTTTGGAATGTTGGTTTACTTTTACTCTACTCATAGAGTTGTTTATCTTTCGTTACTGCAATGTTCATGGCCGCTTGTTGGCTCTACCTATAACATACCTAGCCCATATCCTAGTCATATCATCAATTCGCTAAGTATATTCATGCCTAGTGACCCTTTTTAAAATGGGCTATTAACGATTTTTCAATTTTTTGTTAACTCTAGCGATGCCTCCAATCACCGGTCGAGGCATATTTTTGTGCATGTTATTTGTGTACCCTGTGACCTGGGTATTTCCCCTTTTTATTGAATTTCCCACATGTGTTATGCATGTCTAAATGCATAATACAAATGCTTGTATATAGGTATATATTGCTTAGTTAGTTAAATTTTATACACAACAATTTAAATTTCATGCACAATAATTAAAATTTATACATACAACATAAAACATACATAACTAATTGTAGCATAATTAATCAAATTTTAATAGAAGCACTTATCTGTTAAATGGTAAACTAGCTATAGACCTTTGACATTCCTCCCATCCATCGACACGTTGTTCATTTTCTCTCACCACTGAGACATACCTCAGCTAGGGCTTCAACTCCATGGGGAAAGATCTCACCAAAATATAGGTACATTTCTAGTACAATAAACTAGCCAAGATACAAAACTAGAGCAACCTCTAGCCTACAAGCTCACATCGCCCATCAGCCTACACCCAAGTAGATCACACTCTTCTCTGCACTTGCAATCCCTCGGGTTGACAACCACCTTCACGGTCTCTTAATCAGCTAGACAAGAATGTTCTTAAATTTCTTTCACTATAGGAGTTACTTCTTCCCTCTTAGGGTCTCCAAGTACCCTCAGAAACCTCTTATAAAATTGTAGTAGTGTCCAACCTCGAATCTCACAACTCCCATCATCCTGCACCTAAGTGATGCACACCCTTCTCTGCACTTGTAGTCCCTTGGGTTGTGCCACCACCTCTAGGGTGTCCAAATCAGTCAAACATGGATGTTCTCAACATTGGGACTCCATGAGTTCTTATTGTCATCTTGGGTATCCAACTCTAACTAACTACCTCATAGTACCATCATATTCTCTCTTATGTGCATGTATTTTTCTCTAACACTTGACACTCCATAAAGTAACTTAGTGGACTGTAGTTATATTCATGTGTTCTTTTAAGAATTATAAATCATATGATCCCATTTTTTTATATGCCCATGTAGTCTTAACCCCCCATACGCTTTTCATCTGACCTTGTCTATAGTTGTAATGTGTTTATTAACACACATAAGTTAACATATTTACAATACCAAGAGCCCCAAGGGTTAGCTCAGTTGGTCAAAATCATTGCCTCGCCATCGGGAGGTCATAGGGTCAAATCTCCCTGAAGCCCTTGGGGTCAGACGCCTTGTTAGTGGGCCATGGGCCTATATTCCCTTCGAGGTCGATCAACCTAGATTTTTCCATGGAAGTAGTGCCACCCATTGACCAGGGTGTCCATGAACCACAGCCTAAAAAAAAAAAGATATTTACAATACCAAGATTTATAGCCTCAAAACAAATAAAATACATACACACATGGGCATACTAACCCCAAAACATAAGAACAAAATATATATGGGACACCAACTCCCAAAAGAAATCCTCATCTTACTAGCCTAGTTAATATGTTCCATCTCACCAACCTAAGTTTTGCATGTGCATGTTAATTACAATCTAGTGTTCAAGTAGGGGTATTACACTTACAATTTCTTGTAGGGTCTTAGGAGCATCACAATTGATCTTATCATTATATTATGGAGGAATTCCGCTCAATAACCATTATTTTTCAACTTTTTCATCTTTAATAAAGTCAACATACTTTAGCTACTCCAATAATTTTCTCTTGTATTCTTCCATCATCATATCTCCATGCTTGAGTTGAAGGTACTCTTGCATTTTTTAATCATAATAGTGCTTAGAGAGGTACTTCCTTTAAAATTACTTCTCAATTTGGTCCCAAGTTGTATGTTTTTCATTTAGGTTCTTAATTTATTTGAGGTTATCTGTTACATGGATTATTTACCCTCCAAGTGATATATATTTGTTATGTCTTTCAAATTGGAGGAGTAGTTATAAAATCCAAGATGATTGTTTATTTGCAACAACCAAGCCTCTACCTCCTCACCTTTCTCATGTTCTCCATTGAATATAGTAGGCCCCTTTTTGTCAAGTTCCCCCTTTAATTCATCATTCTCATGCTTCCTTTTTCAAGGTCTAGATAGTGGTAGGCATACACTACTACCTGTATCAAGTGATGTGATTTCTTTCTTCATTGGTTTCCTTGGAGAGGGTGACTGATCTCTAGAAGTCATCATATATTTCCTTGGGTGACTAATATTCTCCCTTATTTTAGACACCATAAGTTTTATTTCTTTCTTAGACACATTTTTTTAAGCTATCTACTAATGCAACTAATTTAGACATTGTATAATACGAGTGTTAAAGCATTGTCACTTATATTGGGCTCTCATCAATATTTCATTGTCATCCTTATAGCGCAGTACCTACATCCTTAAAATTCTCGTAGTCTCAAACAATACATGCCTCTATGCTATGCTCTATGGATGAAAATTTGACTTTGTTTTGATATTCTTAGGACTTGATCCTCCAACCTTCCTCATTTTAGGGATGCAATATCTTGGAATATCAGCCATGTCTACATATATATGTAGTTTGCAATATACAAAATAGAGTTATGTGAAATAATAGTAAGAATAATATTAGATAGAGTTATATATATGTGTGTGTGTGTGTGTGTGTATTGTATAATTTTAAACATCCATCATCATGAACTCAGGCCACCAAAGGAATTATGTTTGTAGGCCTAAGTAGGCCCATCATTGTAACCTAGGCTCTTATACCATTCTATAAGATACCTAAGCCCCAAGGTGATTTTATGGAGGTGGGGTAGCAAACATTTTCCCTTTATATAACTATCGAAGACCACGTTTTTAAGCCATCGTCATCTTAGACTCATTGATATCCTTCCAAAGTTGTAAATTTTACTTCACTTTGAGTTTTAGACCCAAAGTTATGGCTGTAAAAATATATTATAATCTTGTCCCATCCACATCCTTATGGCTGACACATGGATGGAACATGGTGTTCCTAACATGTGTTAAAATTATGCTATGCAATGTCACCAAGTCATATGGCCAACCTTTTGTGGTCACGCGCCAACATGTCGTCATCGTATTTAGCCAACATCACACGTAGAGCATGTTAGATACCATGTCACATCTAGAGCTAGGTTTTTTCACAAAAGCATAATTTATAAAAGTTCTAGATGAATGGAATATGAAGTAGTAAATTATATCAGAGGATGGGAAAATAGTATTAGAATGGGAATTAAAAGCTTATGTATTCCACACCATTTGAAATATATCTAATGAAGAGGGAGGTTTCTAGCTTCAAATGGTATAGTCAATTGATGATATTAATCTATATTTTATGAACATCCATTTTTTTCCCAAAATTCTCATGAACAAAAAGTTCTGTATTTTTATACTTCCACTTGGTTCAATAGAAGCCTTTTAGATTTAATATCATGCATTGAATTAGTTGTCATTTTAGATCCATATTAACAATTGTTCCATGTCAACATTCCATGTCATCTAGCCCTATCATATTCCCATGTTAGTATGTTTTTCCATTAATTCCATGCTAGCTACCATGTCACAAATGACATGTTACGACCCCATCATGAGCCACATCACAAGCCACAACATTTTCTCCAATGGTATGTACATCTCAGCTTTTCAGAAAAAGGTATCTTCCAAAAGTTTTGGATTTATAGAATTTTGGACATCAAAATATGGGTTATGTCAACCAATGAAAAATATCAAAAGATGTGGTAAACAACTAGAATATCGTACCAATGGACAAATGGATTCTATCTGGTGGTATGGAAAGTTTCATTAAAGGTGAGTGCTATGAATTTTGATAAATATGTAAGCGTTCCTTGAAAAATTAGATATCCTGACCTTTTCATCTTAACACCTCTTCCATATAAGTTCATGGTCTCATATCCATTGGTTCGTGTGACCTAGGGATAGTCTAAAAACTCACAACATCCAAAATAGGAGAAAATTCCTTAATTATTCTTTTTGAGGAAAATTTAGATTACTATATCTCCATTCCCATTAACAGGGCCACTTTGATATTGAGCTACCAAGTGAACCAAGTAATTATCCTTATATCTATACGAGGTCCATTTTATTTACATCGCCGAACAGAAACAACATTAAAGCTTTATCAATTGATTATCTTGTTAATTATACCTCCTTCCACTAGTCGAATTAAGAGCCACATATGATAATTAGAGCCTATCTAGTTAATGAAATTCCCGACTCCAACCCCCCATTTGTTCCTAATATCTCGTTCATGGAACATACTAGCCCATTTGACTAGGGATGAGGCTAAAATTCCAAATCCCAAATTCCAAACTCAAGCCTTCAATTTTCCCATGATATACAAAGTTTTTCCTTAGTTTTTAGGTTTTCTTCATTTGGTTATCCTATACTTCAATAGGCATAAGCCTTCTCCATCTCATACTCCTCTATAGATGAAAAACCACCAATCTAGAGGGGAATTCAATACTCTTGAGATTTATGCCATTACTGAAGTAGTTTTCTTAGAGGAAATAAATCTCGTAGGCCACTTTTTCACCCTCCCTAAGTAAATCCTTTCACCCAAGTTTCATTAGGTGAACATAAAGTTCCAATACATTATAATATCATTTAATAATAGCAATATAACCTATCCTTAAGAGGCCTTATCTTCATGGTTTCTCCATGTATTCCTTGAAGAATAATTATAGGAAACCTACAAGTCCTCATGTACTTTATACGAAGGTAATCTCTATAGATTACTTCTTAGATATTCCCATGTCCTAACCCTATGAATAGCTATTATTTGAATTAAATATGATTACTCACATAGTAGATCTATGCAAACTAGGACTTTTGGGTCTCACACATAGGTCTACTTTAAGCTCCATGTTTGGCCTAGAAATTTTATTTACCCTAGCCCTCAAAAGACCTCCATTCAGGAATTCCCCCAATTCCTTTCTTCCTTAAGTGAAATTTAAATATTTTTCAATGACACCACCATTCCCAATGAAATTCTTAACATTCTCATCCTTTGCAAGCCATACACACATGCTAACTAAGATCTCAATAATCTTATGATTACCTCAATCCATTATCCTTATAATATATGATTTACCCTACTTAAATTAGTCTCACCAACAAACATAATTACGTATTTCTATGACAACATATGCACATTCAAATGTATTCAAAATTCAACATAAAAAATTTACAAATGATGTGAATATTAAACATTAAAATGCAAGTAATTTATCTTAGACATCCATAATAAGTGTACACAAAAATACAAAAAGAATATAAGAAACATACATGACTTTATCAAATAATTGGCGAGATTATTTCTTTCTTAATTATAAGCAACTTGTTGAAGACCTCATATGTTCCTCATAGCCATGAAACACACTACTCTAGGACTCAATAGTGTGCCACCCTTTTCTCAAGGCCATAACTCTATAATGATAAAGGCTCCTTTAGATCCAACTACAACATGTAGTTAGTATTATGTAAGTACTAGGCCAAGTGCTGACTTTAGCAACCTCCCAAGCCTTAGTCCTATATCCCCCACCTTGCACACCAAAGATAGTGAACCCTTTCATTGCCTTTACAGTCCATCAATTTGTGCCAATGTAAACCCTTTCACTATCTTTATACTCCATTAGGTTGTGCCAATATGCACTCTTTCAGTACTCTATGATCCAAGTGGATATTGATGGCCACTCGCCAATTCCACTTGGACCCCCACCATTGCTTCTTTTAGTTTTTCAGTTTCCTTAACTGTAGCACAATTGACTATTTTTAGCATTTTTTTGGGTCCTAAACTTCCATAGTCATTTTTGAGGCCCTAAACAATGTTTTTTTGGAAATCTACCACCAACAATTTTTGCCGAAAATTGTCCTTTCTGTTGTAGTCCTCAGAGAGATCTTTCCAACGGGTTATCATGTGAGTCAAACAGAGATAATATGACCAAGTCGCGACCTCGAGAGGTTGGTTGTCCAACTCACCCTAACGGGGCCCATCAACTTTTAATGTTACATCTCCTCGGGTTAGGGTTTTGGTTGTTTAGGATTTCCTCTTATTGTTCAATAATAAAAAGGCTCTTGAGCCTCATTGTAAGGCAGTTCAGAGGCATGTAGCCACCACATCTCTTCTCAGATATAAGCTACCATTGCCTTAGCTAGTTTATTTCCATTTATGTTTGTAAGCATATTTTAGTATTTTACATTAATGAAATGAAGTATTATTTCCACTGCATCTCTATGTTTATGGTTATCTCTATAATTTTTTGCATTCATGTTTAAATCTGGATCAGTGGTATCAAAGCGGTCTACTTTTTCTTCTCTGTTTTTTTTACATGTCCCCAATGAGGTCGGGATATAAGGAGTTAGGGCTTGAACTTGTCGAACCTTTACAAGGATAGCCTCGTAAATCCTGACGACCTCCCATGGCAGATGAAAATAAAGATGAGGGGGCAAGAGATCCTATCAAAATATTTCTCAAAGAAGCCCTCGAGCGACAAAGGAATGTGATGATGAACAACGTTTCCCAGATCTTTCAGCGGCTACCCAGGGGTGACGTATCAACTTCCGAGAACTACTTTGGAAATGCCCCACCATTTAAGGTACAAGTTAATTTCGAAATCCCCATATTCGATGGTCAAATAAACACAGATGTCGTCGATAAATGGTTAAATCTACTAAAGGGTTATATTTTTGTTCATTATTTTTCCATTCTGGAAAAGATTATTTTCACTCTTCTCAAAGCGGCCCCCCATGTCAAGGACTAGTGGGAAACCTACTCCGAGCAGAAGGATGAAATTATAGGCTCACTATTTTCAGCTGCACCCACTTGAAATTCATTAAGGGATGCCATCAAGGAGTAGTACTACCCTGTAGGAAGCTAAGAGGATCAATACATAAAGTGGACCACGTTGCAGTAGTGAAGGGACCAAGATGTGCCAGAGTTTACCAATACTTTCCATACCTTTCGCACAAAGTTAGGTATCAAGGATTCAGAGCACCATTTGGTACTCAAATACCATGACTACCTACACATGTACATCCAGGAAGAAATATAATTCCTGAACATCTCCTCGCTCGACATAGCATACTGACATACTGTCAAGGTTGACAAAAAGTTTAAACAGAAGAAGCTAGACTTTGGATCTGTGAATCTGAAGCAAGGGAAAGGTGCCCCCAAACTACAGAATAAAGGACGAAGCCAAGGCGGGGCAGCACAAGACAAACCGCCAAAGTTGCAAGCAAAGAATAGCATTGCGAAGTCGAAAAAGGACATGGGAAAGTGGTGTGAGTTCCATAAGAGCTCCACTCACAACACAAGTGAGTGTCGGGCCAAGTAGTCATTGGTGGCTGAGCTAAAGGTTTCAAAATTAGATGCATGTTCTGAATCTAAGTCAGAACCTGACAAAGCAAATGACAAAGGGAAGTAGATTATCGATGCGGAGCCCAATTCCACCATTGACACCATGAAGATCGAGAAGGAGGAACCCAAAGATCTAGAGCAGGAGGAGCGTCTCTTTCACTCCCAGATGTGGGTAAGGGGCTCCCTGCTATAGTTCATTATCGATAGTGGGAGCCAAAAGAACCTCATTTCGGTAGAGGTTGTGAAGTGGCTAGGCTTATCGACCACAGCACATCCACAATCGTACACCATCAAGTGGCTTCACCAAGGATGGGATCTTCGCATGAGCTAGCAGTGTCGCCTTCCATACAACCTCAAGCCCTTCATTGATGAGGTATTGTGTGACATTGCTCCCCTTGAAGTTTGTGATGTATTATTAGGACAACCATACTTGTGAAAGCGACATGATGGGTATGAATCAAGGTCCTTCTTATTGTTACTTTTGGAAATAAGTTGTACAGGATACCGGAGGTAGCACCGCCTACTGCCATTTCTCTAGTTACTACAAAACAATGTAGTAAGCTCATTTTCAAAATTTGGATATTTGTTCTCCAAATGATATGCCCACAAGGAAACAAGAAGACGATGGTCACGACCTCCAGACAAGGCCCCTCTGCACGACAACTACAGATGGACAAGGTCATGGAGGAGTACGAGGACATCTTCACCTCCCCCGTAGGGGTTCCTCTGCACTGTCAGGTCAAGAACTCCATCGATCTGATCCCAGGTACATCACTGCCCAATGGACCAATATATCGGCACTCCGTTCAAGAGAACGACGAAATCAAGAGGCAGATTTAGGAGTTGTTGCAAAACGGTTACATCCGTTTGAGTTCATCACCCTGTGGTAGCCCAATTGTGTTGGTAGAGAAGAAGGATGGGACTTGGAGATTCTGTATTGGCTATCGCATGCTAAACAAGATCACTGTTCATAATAGGTACCCGATCCCATGGATTGATGACCTCCTGGAAAAACTGAAGGGGGGGAAATATTTTCGCAAGATTGATTTTAAGTCAATATATCACCAGGTACCAATTGAACCCTCTGATGTGTGGAAGACTGACTTCAAAGCCAAGGAGGGCCTTTTCAAATGGTTGGTTATGCTTTCAGATTGGCGAATGCTCCTACAACCTTCATGAGGCTAATAGATGACATCTTGCGACCATTCACCAACTCATTAGTAGTGGTATATTTGGATGAAATCCTGATCTTCAGCTAGAGTTGGGAAGAGCACCTCCACCACATCTGACATGTTCTCCAAACACTGTGGTGACACAAGTTATGTGTGAATTTGGGATTGGCCATCTCCAACCACTCTGACAGAGCTCCACAGCTTTCCAGGTCTTGCAAAATTCTACCATAGGTTCGTTTTGGAATTTTCTCATATCACTTGGCCCTTGAGACAAGTCACGAAGGGAGGAGCGACAACAAAATTCTTTTGGTATCAATCTCAATAGAAGGAATTCACAGAGTTGAAAGATCACCTTTGCTTAGCACTAGTGCTCGCATTACCAAACTTGCAACAACCATTTGAAGTCGAGACAGAGGCCTCTAACTATGCTATTGGGGCAGTCCTTACTCAACACAGGCATCCAGCGGCATATCACAGTGAGACACTTTCAGACATAGTCTAGAAGTATCCCACTTATGACAAAGAGATGTATTCCATTGTGCAGGCCTGCCGACAATGGAAGTATTACATTTTGGGGAAGGAAACGATCATCCACACAGACCACCGACCCCTGTAGTTCATACAGACCCAAGGGAAATTAGAGAATGATCACCATCAGAAGTGGTCCACATACCTGCAACAATTACATTTGAATATCAAGTATAAGAAGGGAAACACCAATAATGTTGCAGATTGCCTCACTCGAACATTGATCATGGCATTAACCACCATGCTTAACTCTTGTGGGCACGAGACTTCTGATTGGCCACTTCTCTACAAAAGCGACCCAGAATTCGGCCACACATACCAGACATTCTTAAAGGGTCAGGATGTTCCAAATTTTCACCTCCAGGTTGTCGTGTTATGCCACCTGGGTCACCTTTTTGTTCCTTCAAGTGAGTGTGCCAAGATGATTTGGGAAGCACACTACAGTCGGGTTACTGGGCATTTCGAGTTCAAGAAAATGGTGGTAGTACTGTACAAGTATTTCTATTGGCTGAATCTTCGATAAGATGTCGGGAAGTACATTAGATCATGCACTACCTACGCCATTACCAAACCAACCATTGAGAATCAAGGCCTCTATACTCCGCTGCCTACCCCTAGTCGACCTTGCGAATCCATCTCCATGGATTACATGTTAGGCCTTCCTTCCATTAAGCATGGAAATGACTGTGTTTTTGTGGTCATCGATAAGTTATCAAAGATGGCCATTATGGCGGCCTACAAGTAGAATATCATAGTAGAAGCCACTGTTAAACTCTTCCTTGAACAAGTGTGGGTACACTTTGAGATCCCACAGTATATCATCTCATATTAGGATAGCAGGTTCCTCAGTACATTTTGGTCCAGTCTCTGGCCAATGCTAGACACCAAACTCACAAAGTCCACAGCCTTCCATCCTCAAACTAATGGCCAAACAGAGGTTGTCAACAGGATGGTCATACACATTCTGTGCTTGTACAACTCAAATAATCCACGCACATGCGATGAGAGCCTCCCCTATGTTCAAAACACCTACAACTGGGCTCTCCATAGCTCGACTAGCCACAACCCTTTTCAGGTGGGCTTGGGATTTCAGCCACTATGTCCCATTGATGTGGCCATTCCATTTGTAGCTATTCATGCAGATTCAGTTCATGTCCAGTCCAAAATAGATAAGGAAAATAGATTCATTGAGCACATCCAACATATTCGCCAGCAGGTCCATGACATTCTGGAGAAATCAAATGCCAAGTATAAGCAGCGACATGATTAACATCGGGTGCCACACAAGTTTCAGGTGGGTGACAATGTTTGGTTGAATTTGCAAAAGGAACACCTTACCAGAGCCTATTGGAAACTCCAACCACTCTGATATGGTCCTTACACCATTACGAAGGCTATGGGAGACAATGCATTTGAGCTCAGCATTCCCCCATTCCTTGGCCTGCACCCAGTATTCAATGTGGACTGCCTTTGGCCATACTTTCCGCCATTACATGACACATCCAACATTGCAGAACAACTCATACCAACAGAGTTGAATCCATATTGCATGGAACAAGCTACAACTAATTGGATCATGGACACACAGATCAAGCACACTTGCTAGCAGAATATCTAGCCGTATCGAGTCATTAAAGCAGGCCAAATCCTTCACAAGGGCAAGTGGCTCACTAGGGACCAAGTTCAGCAGAAGTTTCCTCATCTCATGGAGGAACTCAACACAATGGGGACCATTGCTTCCTAAGGGGGGAGGAATGATCCAGGTGGATATTGGTGGCCATACGCCAATTCCACTTGGACCCCCACATTTCTCCTTTTAGTTTTTTAGTTTCCTTAATTGTAGCACAATTACTATTTTTAGTGGTTTTTTGGGTCCTAAACTTCCGAAGCCATTTTGAGGCCCTAAACGACGTTCTTTTCAAAATCTACTATGAATGAGTTTTTGTCTACAATCGACTTTTTCGTCGTAGTCCTCGGAGAGATCTTTCCAACAGGTTATCATACTCGTCAAACAGAGATAAGATGACCAAGTCACGGCCTCAGGAAGTGTGTTGTCCAACTCAACCCAATGGGGCCCATAAAATCTTGGTGTTACATCTCCTCCAGTTAGGGTTTTGGTTGTTTAGGGTTTCCTTTTATTGTTCAATAATAAAAAGGCCCTTGAGCCTCATTGTAAGGTAGTTCAAAGGCATGTAGCTGCCACATATTTTCTCAGAGATAAGCTACCATCACCCTAGCTGGCTTATTTCCATTTCTATTTGTAAACATATTTTAGTATTTTACATTAATGTAATGAAGCATTATTTCCACAGCATCTCTATGTTTATGGTTATCTCCGTAATTTGTTGTGTTCTTGTTTATATCTGGATCACTCTACAATCAATCAAGCTATGCCACTATTCTTCTTCAGGGAAAATTTTAGGGGCTAATATTCGTAGGTGGGCTAATTTTCTATACCTTTTCCAAAAAAAATATTATCTAATTTCCATTTTTTTCTAAATATTGTTCTCCCAAATTTTCTAGTATGAAGTTATTTTACCCTAAAAATCACAAAAAAATTATATAGAGACTATATTAAATTATAGACCAGTGGGATTTTCTAAGGTTTCTAAACTTTAACATATATTTCCATCCTTAAAATTTTCCCTATTCCTCTCGGGCTTCAAGTGCCCAATTTTTAGGAAGTCTCAGAAAAATATGGCTCTAAGAGTTCCAACTACCTTTTGAAGTCTCTCAGGAACTCATGTAGCATTATTTTATGTGGTTCTACCCATCAATTTCCCTTCTAAGCTCCAACCTTACCCTAAGTGAGAAGGGAACCTTGGTCATGGAATTATATCAAGGCTTGCCACATACGATTATTAGGTCACAGGGATTGGCTAGCTCAGACTCTTACATTCTATATTATGGCTTGATACTACAACACTAGTCATAGATTCTCTAATGTACAACTTTCTTCCATAGACAAAGAGTTTCATCAACAAATAGTACAAGTTGAATGGGACAAGGTTCGATGATTAGATCAAGGGAAGGACAACTTTCTATGTGCATGTGTTCAACCATTCAAGTTTCAATTGTAAAACTTCAATCCCCACCACGTGGATACTTTAACCTATATTATGTCTTCCTCACATAGGATTTATGTGCCTAAGTTAGTTTTCGAATATCTCAGTGTGAATATTTAATATTGGAGTTGATTCCCCATTACCTTTCCTCTTATGGAGTTATATTCCCCCATTAATCATCTTTGACTAGGTCTATAATAGTTGTATGTATGCTATACATGAAATGATTGGCAATATACTCTTAGGATCATTAGCATTAATTTGATACAAGATTTGGCCTCAAATAACATACATAGGTAGGTAAGCCCCAAATACTGTATTACCCTGGGCATGTAAGCCCAACAAAAACCCAATGTTAGAAACCAAAATAACAATAAGAGAGGGGGGTTGAATGAGTATTTTGGCCAATTTTAATAATTATTACAAAATGTAATATTTCAATTCATTTAACAATCAACCATGCAAGAAACTCATGAATCACATAGTATAATTATAAACAACATACACACATGTAACACATAGAGACATCAGATGTACATGGAAACCCATAAAGGAAAAACAACAATAAATATTCTTCTCTTCTTTGTCTTCAATCATTGGTTACATTAGTTCACTCACACCAATTAGTCGAAGACTTTAATCTCCTTTTTCTCCATTTTGGAGGCACCCACTTACAGGAGCACCAACCCCTATTTTTTTCTGACACCAACCAGCAGGAAGCTCCAAATGTCTGATTTACAAGCATCCACTTGCAAGCGGCACCAACTCCCTCAGTTTTTAATTTTATTTCAAGCACCTACCTGAAGGAAGAATTGACTCCCTGGTGTGGAGGAACCAACCTGCAATACCTAGCATATCACTTTTTCATCAAATTTTCATACTCAAATCCATATGGTACTCTATTACTTGAACCTTCATAATTGTAAATGTTTCTCTCACCACTTCAACTCTCACTCAACCTGATATCTCACAATACAACCAACATTAACTCATTCCCTTCTCTACAACTCTCTCTCACACTTAGATCCAATCATAATTTTTCATATCTTCTTTAGAAACTCTTCTCAACAATTCTAGATATGATCACAACGCTCATATTTTCTTCATTTAACAATATACAACAACTTGGATCTACATTCATGTTTGTTCTAGGCTCTTCTTCCCAACTTAACCTTCATCAACACCATTTAGACAATCTCATCTCTCATTATATTCTTAGAACAACTTTAGATATGCAGCACATAGTTTGCCTCTAGTTATTATCTACTCAGATTTCACATTGTCAACTATATCACTATTCGGTCTCCTAAACTATTGGCCTTCTTAATGCATTCTTCAAACAAACTCAACCTCTTTGGTTATCGACACATTCACTAACTCGGCTCACTCGACTCTTCATGAGAAAAACACATTTCTTCTTTCATAACCTATACTTTAATCTTTTACAGATCTACCTTTACTTTCCATTGCTCATATTGCACTTTGTCCTAGCCTCAAAATTCCAATGGGATCACCAATCAATTTCTTATTAATTGTTATGCCTTTTATAGCTTTTTTGTCTCAAATACAATGGGCAATCAACTATAGTTTTTAGCCCTAGTAAAATAATGTTTGACTATAGCGACTAGACTATGTTTGCAAAAAAAATACAAAGCATTTAGGTAACTGTCACTTAACTAAATTTTGGTGCTTAGAATGCCAAATTTCAATATTAGAGTTCCTTAACCTTCAGCCCTCTACACATATGGATTAGACCTAGAGACATTTTTGTAACAGTCAAATCAAGCAGGGAATATCAACCATTGGCACTTTAACCTTCATGTATTCTTGAGCCAAAAACAATGTCTTAAACATGGAATGAACTTAATTCCTTATTTTGTATAATATGGTATCTAGGTATTTATTTTTAATTAATTTTGTAGCCCCATCAACTGGATCACTAATTTATATTCCTGAAGGCTAGAACCACATCATAACGCCTAAAGCGCTTAGAGAAAAAAATCATTAACACTAAAAAGTAGAAACCAACCCCTTGGTGCCAATATGAAGGATATTCTATGTCCTTTGTTGACATCATCATTACCACATGTCAATCTCTATGTGGTTCCATGTATCACTCAGATTCGGCCCACTGGGCCACTTAAAAGGTCCAAAATCCACTTTCATGTGTCATGCTACTGAGGTGCCATGTCATCATACTTTCCATGTCATTTCCACCTATTTTCTAATGTCTCTTTAGCATTGCACCATGTCATCTCTCTACTATGTCAATACCAGTTTTATGTCACATGACTTTAGTGCAGAGGAGAGTTGGGGTTTGGTGTTTTTCAGTGACTTTCTTCATTGTTTGAAAAACACCCAAGGTGTTGAATTCATATCCTTCACCATACTTCCTATGCTAGAGAGGTTTTCTATCTACAGCCTTCCATCCTGCGCTGTGAAATCCACCAATTAGGTCGTCGTAACATTCTTCAATCTAGACATTTATGACACATTGTGGAATTATTTGCCTACATGAAGGAATAGTTTCTGTATATTGCTTTTGTCAACCACACCACAACACCATCACCCATCACATCAAGACTCTCATCCAAAACTTCCATGGTGGGACATGGAATTGCCTCTCAAGTAACGAAATATTTCTTGTTTAGTGGATTTTGTTAATCGTGTCATTATTCCATCATCGAGATTCCATCATTTCTTCTCCAATATAAACCTCCACGACCTAACAAATATCAAATGATAGCAATCATTCCCATCTACTGCCTTATGTTGGCTGTGCCAAGACTTAGTGGACACTTGACCTAAACCTTTTGTGACATGATATATGTCTCTTAATAGGAAACACCCATCTCATAGAATCTATCAACTACAAATTCCATCACTTTCGGAATTAATTCAACCATTGAGCTATCAAATGTTAAGAAAATTCTCGTGCCATGAAATTTTTTACCCATACTTTTTATGACCTAAGTGAAACCAACACCTCAAAACCATGCCACATTTTGAACTGAGATAACTTCTAATCCCTTAGGATCTTTTCCAAGTGCCATATACTTTTGGAAAGGTATGTAAGAGGACTATCCAACTATACCTTTTTCAAGAGAACTTGAGATAATCTACTATAGAAAAAATTCCCTCAAAGAGAGGACATTATATCTTACATCTAGCAATCTGCAACTAGTACAAGACTCTGCAAACACCAAAAAACACATTAGTGACTATGTCAACATACTCCCTATAAACTTTTAGTCCTTGACATAAACCAACTGACATCTTGATCAACAATCTCCAACAAGATCCCCATGAACTTCACATTTCTTGACACCAATGGTTACTCCTTTGACATCAATAACAACACTTTTCTCAACAATCTCCCCCTTTGGCATTGATAGCAACACTACCAAACATTGTTGGTCATTGATGGCAACATTATTCTTGGAATTCCACTACTAGTTTCTTACTCTTCCCTATTATTATTTGTTCACGCCAAGGTTTTCTCATTCTCTAATGTTTTCATGTCAATGTTTACTCATTATACACAGTTGGCATCAATGGAAAAGGGCTTTGATACTCTATTGCTCACATTTCACCTTTAAGGAGGTATAATTGGTTGTTTATGATTCTAACTTGTGATATAAGGTGTGCTCACTTCTCCACTACTATAGTAAACTCATTCGCCTTATTTTCTTGTGAGAGTCCTATGGTTGATCACTCTCTATCATCCAATGAATATTTATACCAATAACCAAACTACAAGTGCCTCTATTGTTGCTACTATTATTGTTGGTGTGACTAATCACACTCGCCATATGCATATTTACCATCACCTCCATTTCTTCAAGGTTAGTTTATCCATCAACTCCAATGTTTGCACTCTTCTTCTCTTGGAAGTTTCATTCTCCATGGTTGCTCCTCTAATGCATGGGTTTGGAAGCTAATTACGTACTGATATTCCTTAATCATGATCCTTTTAAAAGGTTGTCTCAACATATGGGAGGTTTCTATTACTAACACAATAAATATCCATTGATAACAAAACAACATGAAAATTAATAAAATTTCTCTCCCTAAACACTTTACGTTCTTGAGATAGACGACTACCAAACATTGAAAATATTTCCTCTTCTACTAATATAAGACTTATACTTTGATATCAAATAAGTGAATTAGACTGTTGTACTAATCCACACTTCTATTTTCTTCATAAACTTAATTATACTACAATTGTAAAAATGAGCCAAAGACACATTATCCAAAATATTCTCCTTCATTAAAATAACACCAATCATTTACTTTAACATTACTTGATGTCTTCCTTCTATGCTTTTGCTTGAGATATGTTTCTACGGACATGTCTTTACTCTTGGACCTTTTATCACTCCACCATTCTACTAAACCGCATCTTATTCACGTGACTTGAAATTTTATTGTGTACTCCCCATAAGACTATGCTTGATTCTTCCAACTTCTATCATGTTCATTTTTTATGACCTAGTGTTTATTGCTCCTTAGAGAATATTTCTAGTCATTAACCATCTTATAATGTTTATTTATGCAACCAATAACTAATACACATGCATGTGTTGATGATATTCACATCACTCCCCCTATCAATGTGATTTTTCTACAATGTAGCCCCCTTATCTTAAGCGCTCATTTACCATTAGAGAAGTTTTGAGGTCTAAAATGGGCCTTCTAAGCAATATTATAAAATAATAGCGGAAATAATAAAATAAGATTATATTACCTCGTCAAGTTTTGGTGGTATAAAATAAAAAACTACTTTTCAACTAGTACTTTCAACTTATCTCCCTACAATTTAACTCAAGTTTTGAGCGAGAACACTCATTGGATGCATAATTTAATGTTTCATCCAAGGAGTATTCATGTTGCATACTTTTGCCAGACCCTACTACACGAGAATGTGAAATACAATCATGATTTTCATGTATTTCACATTTTCTTGTAGTGGGGTCTATCAAAAGTATGCAACATGGGTACTCATTGGATGAAAAAACTTAAATTATGCATTCAATGAGTGCTCCCACTCAAAATTTGACTAAATTCATTGGGAGATAAGTTGAAAATACGAGTTAATTTTCTTTCTTTTTTTTTTACTACAAAATGGTGAATCATCCCCCGTGGTTTACATCATCATATTGAATCCTATTATTTCATATAAAGCTTATTTTTTTGTAAAATTTTGTTTTGAGGCCCATTTTTTACGTCAATTTTTCTCTATGATTAATCAAGTTCTAACTAGATGGATGTAAATTCGCATTCAAATTGATTAAACATTCAAATGCACCACTCTATATATTTCTTCTTATTTCTTTCATATGTCATATTCGGCCTCATTTTAAGCCATCCTCTTCTTTTCAATGAACAAAAACTAAGGATCTACTCCCCATGAGTAGATTTTCTTCCTTTTTCTTCCATACCTTGGTATGTTGAATCCCAATAGGGGCATATTCTTCTAATTTTTTCTTATTCAGCCTATTTCGAGTAAGTTCTTTCTTTTGTTTGAATTTTCTTAAGCAACTGAGTGACTTACTCCTACAATATTTTTCCATGTGTCCAAGGTTATTACATATGTGACATCCTATGTGACCAAAGAAGGGGGTAAAAGAATCATCTATTTTAATACTTTTGTTTATATATGATTTATGTTTTATATCCATTTCATTCTCATTCCTTGCATAATATATGCAATCTATTTCCTTGTGGCCAAAGACAATACATGAAAAATAATATCCATGAAAGAAACTTGGATACCTAGGAGAATATCATCTATTTTATGGAATTTCCTTTCCTTTTCTACTGTTTTGAAAGATCTTGCTATTCTGCTACTTATTTTTCTTGTGACATATGATCTTCATGCTTTTACAATTAGTTGCAATGTGTCCATAGTTATTTCAAGAAAAACAATAGCAATTGAAGTAACTTTTGACACCTAGGAGTACTTTTCCTTTGGGAAGGGACACTTTCAAATCCTTAATGCATTTTTATTTGAGGGAGATCGAAAGTTTGATGATTTCTTGTTTGACCTTCTTGATTTTTAAAATTATTGTAATTTTTCCTCTTTTGTTTCCAATTTCTAGTTATGTTTCTTTGTTGTTTCTAATGTATGTCTCTCTTGTTTATATTTATTTTTTTATACTTCTCCTTATGGTTGTTATCCACTTGAATTTGTTATTGTTGATTTCCTTGATGATCGTTGCTATCCAACACTTCCTTTAGCCTTCTTTCTGTTCGATACTTTAACTATTTGAACATGGTTGATTGATTCTTCGACTTATACATTCTTAGCACTTGATTCATATTTATAGCCAAGTCTAGTATGTTGAGAATGCAACAAGATGATGGAGCCTAGTGGAAAGAAATTGCCTTCACTAAGTGGGCCCGCAGGCTATTTTTGGCGCAAAGTCTAGTTTTAGACTATGTCTATTTTTAGACATATGGATCATGGTCTATGAGTTGCAGGATGCTATTTGTGGATGATTGGTCAAGTTGTTAAAAATAGATGCACCTCTATTTTTAGACATATGGGCAGAGTCTATTTTTAGACTACTAGGCTAAAAATAGAACAGTCGAATATTATTAGCTCTTAATAATATTTGTACTATAAACATTATCTTATCCTCTTGGAGCACTTCAATTCAAGCTACAGATGTGGCACATGCAACTGCTAGAAGGAAATACGCTTTTCTTATGGGTTAAATTGAGCTATTGCATGAAGGACTTCAGTTAGGATTTCAGTGATTGAGTTATGTGGAGTTGAATGAGGAGCTAATGAAGTTGTGTTCAGTTTGACTTAGTTGAACTAGTTGTATTTAGTCTAACTAACAAATACACTAGTTTTGAGAGATGTGAATTAGTTATTATTTAATTCAATAATTATTAACTCATGAATCAACTGAGGAATATATAAGTTAGCTCAGCGCATGGGTAGTTCAGTGGAGACAAGTGTTAGAGATGAGTGAAAGGGCAAGACAACTATCAGTTGTGACTATAGTTGTGCATGAGATTTGCACAATCAGTGGATTGAGATTGCCAATGAGGATTTCGTAGTGCAACACAAGGGAAATACGAGTTTGGATCAGCCATTCTCATCTACTCTCATGCAGGATTGCGCAGTGGAGGCAGGCAAGCAGCAGAGGAGATTTGAGCCAGTGATTGATTTAGATATGAGCTAGTTTGTGTGTAACAGGTGGAGATAGTGTTGAGTACTTGTGAGGAGTATTTTACTATGTATTGTTACATTTTCTCAATCAATATAATATATAGATAGTTGGGGGTTTTCATCTGCATGCTTTCCCCATGATATACTGCGTTGATATGTGCGATTGATGCTTCAATGTGCGCATGCAATTGTTTCTTAATACTGCAAAATTGATGATCAACGTAGAGGAGGTTATGTATTATGCATAATTTCACAAATAGTGTATAATTAGGATAATCTATGTGAATAAGTGTCATATTATTCAAAATTTCTACATGGTATCAGAGCTAGCTAATTTGTAGAAGAGATTTCTACATGATATCAGTGTGAAGTTGATCATCGGATCTATTATTCAGAAAGTGTTTACATTTTATTTCTTTAGGCAGAGTCTATAATTGGGCTAGGTAGCCTCTGGATTCATCCTTCTTTTGGAAGGTGATATATCCGGTGAATGCCCATACAGTTGATCTCTGTACAATAAATACTTTTTTTCTCACGAATTTTAGATCAGAAGCAGTTGAGTTTTGAGCTGGTGGAATTCGAATTTGTAGCAGTGTTTTCTTGGTGTCAAAGTTGAAATGTCTTTCAACAGATTGCGATTGGAGTATGCCCTTGAGGGTAGCTCAAACTATATTGCATGGAAGAACAGGATGGAGGTGGTGTTAGATGACAATGGGTTGAAGGAGTTCATAGATGCGGATGTCCCAAAACCTATTGATGCTGCTCAAGTTGGGGATTGGCAAAAGAAGATAGCAAAGTGTCGAAGGATTCTATTGAAGGGCGTGAGGGATCACATTATGTCCAGTCTCCATGGAAAGGCTTCTCCATACTTGATGTGGAAAGTGTTGACAGATTTATTCCAAAGCAAGAGCGACCAGATGAATTTGGCGCTCAAGGATAAACTCAGAAACATAAAGTGTGAGAAAGGCGACAGTATGCCAAAGTATCTCACGAAGTTCACCGAATGGCGGGATGAGCTGGGAAGTGTGGGGGTGATTGTCGATGATGAGGACTTGGTGAGCTTGGCTCTCCTTGGTCTTTTGAAGAGTTTGCATTCCTATCAGGACTCTGTCAATGGTCGGGAGAAATTGCCAGGATGGGAGAGACTTTGGTCACATCTTGTGCAAGAGGAGATCAGGCCGAACACTAGGGATGGATCTTCATCAAAGGCATCTGATGAAGAAAATTGTGCTTTGGCTGCCAAAGAAAAGAACAGGAAGAAAAAGAAAGCTTCTCATTCCAGTGCGAAAGGAAAGAAGCAGGACATGTCCAAGGTGAAGTGCTTTCACTGTCACCAACACGGACACTATGCCACAAATTATCCACAGAAGAATAAAAATAAGCAAGCTGCTAGATCTGCAGCAGGAGAGGCCTTAGCCTTGCAGTCCGAGCTAGATTTTTCGCTGATCACATGCTTGGTATCAAGTGTGATGGGATTGGTATGGTTCTTGGATAGTGGTGCATATTTTCACATGACAGGAGATCGAGATTTGTTTTCTGATCTGGATGAGAAAGATCTTGGAGTGCACATCAAGATGGGAGATGATGGTAGATACAGTGCGACCAGTATCAATACCATTTCCTTTGAGAGGGAGTCTAGTAAACCCTTCCTATTGAAGGAAGTGATGCATGTTCCAAGATTGAAGAAAAATCTTATCTCTGTGGCGATGTTAGAAGACAAGGGATATGATACTGTTTTCAGCGAGCGAAAGGCGTTCCTGCGCAGTAAGACAACTAGAGAAACCCAGAAGATATGGGTTCAAGTCAAGAACCTTTATCAGTTGCATGTAGATGGCTGCTCAGCAATGGCATGTAAGGCAGAAGGAGTGGTGAGCCGGGATGATGGTGGCACCGGAGATTGGGCCACCTTAACCATGGAGCCTTGAAGATATTGCAGCAGATTTCTAGTGGGCTTCCTAAAGGCATTCTTGCGCAGTCAGATCAGTGCAAGGCGTGTACTTTGGGAAAATTTGTGAAAGCCACCCTTCACGAGAAGGATAGGTGCACCACGACGATCCTTGAGAGAATTCACACAGACGTGTGTGGACCTTTCTCAGTAGCTTCGACAGCAAAGCATAGGTACTATGTGATCTTTGTTGATGATTTCTCTCGAAAGTGCTGGATCTTCTTCATGCAGAAGAAGAGCGAGACATACTCAAGTTCTGTAAGTTAAAAGCACTGGTCGAGAAGGAATCAGGGAAGAAGGTGAAGGCTCTTAGGAGTGACAATGGTGGTGAATTCATCTATGGTGAGTTCGAGGACTTCTGCAGCGCAGAAGGGATTCGAAGAGAGCTCATAGCTCCCCATAACCCATAGCAGAACGGGGTTGTTGAGCGGAAGAACAAAACGATCATGGGCGTTGCATGGGCGATGTTGCATGATCAGGGCCTACCCCTTCACTTGTGGGTGGAGGCATGGAATACTGCAGTATATGTGCAGAACCATTGTCCTCATAAGATGCTTGGCATGAGTACACCCGAGGAGGCTTATTCTGGTAAGAGGCCTGATATTTCCCATTTGAGGCTTTTTGGTTCTCCTGTTTACATGCATGTGACGAAGGATGCTAGGAAGAAGCTGGAGCTGACCGCAGAGGTTGGGATATTTGTGGGGTACACTGATATGCCCCACAATTATCGTGTGTATTTGCCAGACAGTCGCAAGACTGTTGCATGACGAGATATAAAATTTCAAGAGGAGAAAGCCATGAAGTGTTCGCTTGAGAGGGAGCCACACTTGCATGCAGATGAGGAGCTATTAGTTCCTAAGGATGAGCTTCAGGATGTGGATCAGCC
>APFE030426525.1:65423-88370 GCA_000404065.3 Pinus taeda | reverse complement strand
GTTCATGGAGTGGAAGAGACCACTCATGCAGCGCCAACCATTAGAGGGCAAAAGCGCACTACAGAAGCTAAGCGACTGGCTCAAGATGCAGAGAAGGTTGTAGGACCACCTATAGCATAGCGCAGACAGAGACAATCACTTGATCGGTACATTAGATACATGGCTCTTGTGAGAAAATGTGTCGTGACTGAGCCATCCTCTTTTGAGGAAGTTGTGGAGGATCCCGCGTGAGTAGATGCCATGGTGGAAGAGTATGATTCGATTGTCAGAAACAGTGCATGGGAGATTGTCCCAAGACCGAAGGGGAAGTCAATGGTGGGTTTCATATGGATCTACAAAGTGATTTAGATGGGGTGGAACATCCATCAGATGGATGTGAAGACTGCATTCCTTCCTGCAAGTTGGAGGAAGGAGGATGCTACTTTAGCAGAGGTAGTGGATGCCATTGTTTATTGACAGTTGGTGGGGTCGCTTATGTATCTGGTCAATACATGACCCAATGTACCACAATATAGAAAGTGGTACAGACAGGAGGATGAGGTGAATCTATGTGGCTTCATGGATGTAGATTGGGCAGGGAGCCCAACGGACAAGCACATCGACATCAGGTACCATCATATCGGAGATTGTGTGCAGCGAAAGTCATGTTACTTTCATATATTCCCACGGAGGATCAGGATGTTGATATCTTGACAAAGGCGCTCACCAGGAGCAAATTCGAATACCACAGAGACAAGATAGGGATTGCAGATAATCCATATCTTGTTGAGAGGGAGTGTTGAGAATGCAAAAGATGATGGAGCTTAGTGGAAAGAAGTCGCCTTCACTAAGTGGGCCCACAGGCTATTTTTGGCGCAAAGTCTATTTTTAGACATATGGATCATGGTCTATGAGTTGTAGGATGTTATTTGTGGATGATTGGTCAAGTTGTTAAAAATAGATGGACCTCTATTTTTAGACATATGGGCGGAGTCTATTTTTAGACTGCCAGGCTAAAAATAGAACAATCGAATATTATTAGCTCTTAATAATATTTGGACAATAAACATTACCTTATTCTCTTGGAGCACTTCAGTTCGAGCTACAGATGTGGCACATGCAACTGCCAGAAGGAAATACGCTTTTCTTATGGGTTAACTTGAGCTATTGCATGGAGGACTTCAGTTAGGACTTCAATGATTGAGTTCTGTGGAGTTGAATGAGGAGTTGATGGAGTTGTGTTCAGTTTGACTTAGTTGAACTAGTTGTATTTAGTCTAACTAACAAATACACTAGTGGTGAGTGATGTGAATTAGCTATTAATTAATTCACTAATTATTAACTCATGAATCAACTGAGGAATACATCAGTTAACTCAGTGCATGGACAGTTCAGTGGAGGAAAGTGCTAGAGATGAGTGAAAGGGCAAGATAGCTGTCAGTTGTGACTATAGTTATGCATGAGATTTGTACAATCAGTGGATTGAGATTGCCAATGAGGATTGTGTAGTGCAACACAAGGGAAATACGAGTTTGGATCAGAAATTCTAATCTATTCTCATGCAGGATTGCGTAGTGGAGGCGGCAAGCAGCGTAGGAGATTTGAGCTAATGATTGATTCAAATCTTAGCTAGTTTGTGTGTAACAGGTAGAGATAGTGTTGAGTACTTGTGAGGAGTATTGTACTATGTATTGTTACATGTTCTCAAGCAATACAATATACAGATAGTTGGGGGTTTTTAGTTGCATGCTTTCCCTGTGATATACTGTGTTGATATGTGTGATTTATGCTTCAATGTGCGCATGCAATTGTTTCTTAATACTGCAAAATTGATGATCAATGTGGAGGAGGTTATGTATTATGCATGATTCCGCAAATAGTGTATAATTAGGATAATCTTTGTGAATGTGTCATATTATTCAAAATTTCTACATAGTATTGATAAGAGGAGATATTTGACTGCTAAGAATAACAACTAAGATCTTGGTACTCTTTTTAAGTTTTTGATATAAGGATAGTTAGTATTTAAAATTTTCTTGATCATTTCTCAAACAAACAACCTCAACTTCTAATCTCTCACATTGGCCTCCTTTCTCTTTTAGCTGGATACCCATTACATTTTCAACTCTTCTTGCTTCTTCTAAATCAATTCTTATTATAACAATATTTTTTCTTAATTTATCATTCTGAAATTTCTTATGTTCATATTCTTTCATTTTTTCCTTTTGTACTAAAATTGATCTTCTCATTAAGATATTCCTCTATTTCATCATTGGAACTAACATATTCACAACTAACATCTATTTCACCTTTATCTTTTACTACTTCTACATCTAATATCTCTTTCTAATTATCTTCAATTTTTTGAAAAATATCTTGATCTTTTATTTCTATGAGTGTAGGTCCTTTTGCATTACTACTAGATGTATATCTATCTCTTTCTTCGAAATTTGTATATGAACATCTAGAATATAGATGATTTATTCTTCTACAATTACATTAGAACATTAGCTTACCTATAAATGACATCTCATTAGAATCTTCTTCACTTATAGCTTTATTTTCTTAATGATGATCACAACTTGCCCATTCACTATAGGGGAATCCTCTTCACAATCCAATTTCGTATCTAGGCAATCAAGATATTTAATATTCACTTGTGCCTTTTTATTTTCTCCTTCATGCATATATTTCATCATATCTCATAATGCCTCACTTTAACAGAGTCTAAGTTTCATAGTCCTTTTAAGATAAGCTTATTTGCTTCTAAATTATATTCATTCTTCAATCCATAGTCTATTAATAACCATACATTTAAGTCAAGTTCCATTAAGTAGGCTTCCATTCTTACCTTCCAGAGTGAAAAACCTAATCCATTCAAAATGGTACTCCATCTAGTGTAAGTCAATCCTAGTTATCCATGATCCCTTTAGATGTTGTTGGGTTGTGTTATATTCTTTCCACATAGTTAATAGGGGGTTTGAGGGGTACCCGTAACCCCACTTTATGGGGTCCGGGGCAGCACCCCGGAAAATTTTGGTTTTGACCCTATGTTAGGTTGGGCGGACCCACCTATGGTTTTGTGCATGATTTTCGCACATGTTTTTTGGACGCGATGGTTTTCGGTCCATGGTATTGGATCGATGGTTTTTCGGTCCATGGTATTGGATACTTCAGCATGTATAAATATGTTTTGTAACATTGAAAGGAACAGAATGAAAAATCAAGCTGCTAGTCTCCGTTTTGAGATCCAGTGGGAATTATCTGTGTATATGTGTTTTATGTGTTATGCTCTTGCATTTTTATTTTTCCTATGATTTAGAATTCGTATGCAGGTAATTTCTGTACGGGGTTAAAACCTACATCTAAGTGGTAAATTGTGGAGTTCGCCCGATTCCATTCAACGGATGACACATTGCAGCAAAAGAGAGAGAAAAACCGCCTTTATCGGGTGAGTATTCCTCTCGCTAATTGCTCGTGCGATATGAGTGATAGCCATTAGATCTGGCGGGGGTGATCTGTCGGCGGAGAACGATTGAGCAAGTTTCATTGATCAGATGAGACTTGGTCCATTGGATTAGCGGGGAAAATCGACGACGAAGGGACACAATGGCATGAGATGTCTTGGGAAAAAGTGTGGAGGGAGTGCATGAACGAAAAATTAAGGTTTTTTTGGGGTTTTTTGGGTTAATTTATTTAGGATTAAGGTGAAAAAAGATCCTGTGGAGATGCAAGGGTAGGGTTAGGAAATGAGCGGAATGAAAAGTAAATGGAAGGGTGAGGAAGATGGGGTGATGGCACGTGTGGGGCCCTATCCGAGACATAAAAGCAGATCATCTCCCTCCTTTAGCCTCCAATATGGCAGCGCTGCACTTCAGGGCTAACACTGGCTCCTTCTGGGGATGAAAGCCTCCTTGTGAGGTTTCAAGAACTGTAGACCATTTCCTTTCCAACAAACAACAAGATTAAACCTACTACATAGTGTTCCATTGGGCATGGAGTCTAATTAACATGAAATAAAACTGAAAAACATATTTACAATACCAAGGCTTTAGAGCCTTAAACGAAATAAAGTTTCAGAACCGCCCATTTATTGGGCCATCAAAAACACCTCCCCCCTCTAAATTTTGCAAAGTGAAAGTATTGTTCATCTGAGCTTGAGCAATTATAAACGGTCCTGTCCATAAGGCATCAAGTTTGCCATGGTTTCCCCTCTTTTCCTTCAATGCATCCCATTTGAGAACCGAGTCACCAACCTGAAAACTGTGCATCTTTGCTTTTTTTATCAAACACCTCCTTGATATTCTTTTGATGCACTACTGACTTCTCAATCAGTTGATCTCTAATCTGGCGAACTTCAACCAAGTCACTCATCCTTCTCGCCATGTCACTTTTCTCATCCTGTTCCTCTTACAAGAATTTGGCCACAAGGAGGATCAATTGGATTGGAAAAATAGCCACAGTGCCATACACTATCTTGAATGGAGAGTTCCATATGGATTTCTTGGTGGTAACTTTGTCAGCCCACAATGCAAACTTGAGGTTGGAATCCTAGTTCCATTTGTTGTCTTTCAGCAGCTTTTTGATTATCCTTACCAGGCTTTCATTGGATGATTCTGCCAAGCCATTGCCTTGAGGATAATATGAGGTAGAATGCACTAGTTTAATGCCCATTGATTCACATAGGTCCATCAATTCCTTTGCTTTAAAAGCTGCTGCATTATCAGTAACTAGTTTGGTTGGGCATCCAAATCTAGTAAAGATGTTCTCAGTTAAAACTTCATGACAACCTGGTGATCAACCTTCCTAGTGGGTAAGGCTTCAATCCATTTGGTAAGATAGTTAGTGGCTACTAAAATCCACCGATGTTGGCCACTGGAATGTGGATTAATATCCCCTATGAAATCTAAACCCCACCGTTAGAAGGGACCATTGGTGTGTATCGGCTTCAAGGGCAAAGATTTCAGCTGATGTCTTCCCGTAAACCTCTGGCATTTGTCACAAGACTTCACAAATGAAAACACATCAGAGAATAAAGTAGGCCAATAATACCCAACCCTCAGGATTTTGTGGGACGTGGTTTTCCAATAGTGATGCCCTCCACAAATGCTGGAATGAAACTAATGCATAACTTCCACAGATTGTTCCCTGTCTAGGCATCTCAAGAGGATTCCAGATGGGTCCCTCCAATAAAGCATGTTCTTATTAATACAAATCTTGGCTACTCTAAGCTTGATGGTCCTAGCCTGACTTGAGCTAAGCCCTGGAGGGACATCTAGTTTCAACAAGAAATGAGCTATACTGGAATACCACTCACAAGTAGCTAAATTCTCAGCCAATGATTGGTTCTGCTTTTGTTCTTCTGTTGCTTCCTCTGCCTATTCAACACCTGAATTTGCACCTATGCAATTTATGTCTAGTAGACTGCAATTTTCCTCAGCCATAAGCTGAGCCAGGCCCTGGCCTTTGACAAGCTTGGTGGGCTTTACCTTTATGCTAAACTCTTTGAGTTTTGCAATCCACTTGGCCCTTATTCCATCAAAATCTGGTTGTGTTAGGATATCCTTTACTGAAGTTGAAGGTATATAGACAACCACTTTGGAGTGCATGATGTAAATTCGAAATGCCTAAAGACTTTATGAGAGCATAGGCCTGCTTCTTAATAAGATCATACCTTAATTCAACATCTCTCAAAGTTTTGCTGAAGAAGGCCACTGGGTGTTCTATACCTTCATCATTTTTCTGCAACAAGGCTGCTGCAAGTGTATCATAAGAAGCAAAAGAGAAAATATAAAAATCCTTGTTGTAGTCTGGGCTGACTAAGGTGGGAGCTTCTATGATAGCTCTTTTGATGGCTTCGAAAGATCTTCTTGCAGCCTTTGTCCATTTTATCTCTCACCCCTTCTTTAACATGGAGGTGATGTGCATCACTAGTTCTGCAAAATTTGGAATGAACCTCCTCACAAAGTTAATCTTTCCTAGAAAAGATTGAATGTCCTTTTTCGATCTTGGGATGGACAATGTCTATATTTCTTGAACCCTTTCTGGATCAATCTTGACACCTGCAACAGAAATGATATTTCCTAAAAGTTTGCCTTCTTCTAGAACAAACTGTGACTTCTTAGGATTTATTGAGATTCCAATCCTTCTGCACTTAAGAAACACCTTCCTCAAATGCTGCAAATGATCCTTGTGACTGCTGGAGAAAATTGTTATGTAATCCAGGTAGATAAGGACAAACTTGTCCTTCTCTCCCATAAAGGCTATGTCCATGGCCCTCTGAAAAGTAGCCCCATCATTCATTAATCCAAAAGGCATCTTGGAGTACATGAAAGTGCCCCAATGAGTAGTGAAGGCAGTCTTCTCTTGATCCTCTGGGTTTACAACAACCTTATTGTAACCTGAGAAACCATCTAAGAAAGGCATGACTCTAGCCCCTGAAACTTTTTGCAACAAATGTTCCATCTTGGGCAGGGGGTAGTTGTCTTTCTTGGAGCACTTGTTCAGATTTTGGAAGTCAACACATAGCCTGATTTCTCCATTTTTCTTCCTTACTACCACCAAGTTAGCTATCCATTTTGAATACCTTAGGGGAACTGTGATCTTGGCAGCCAATAGCTTCTTAATTTCTTTTTCAATAAAAGGTAGTAATAGAGGGCTGATAGGTCTCAACTTCTGCTTAAAAGGGATGGTGTCTTTCTCTAGTGGAATCTTATGCTAGATGATGTTTTTTTCATAAGTCTTAAGGTCACTATACTCCCAGGTAAAGATATCAGCGAATTGCTTCATCAGGTTGCAATATTCAGAAATTTGGGCAGTAGAAAAGTGGGTAGACAAGTTTATATACTTTGGATGATCTGGAGTCCCTATATTGTGCCTATGGATTGCAGACTCATTCTCTTTCTGGGCAGACTTATAAGGTACATCATTATGATCAAACAAATTCTCTAGAGGTACCAGCCCTTTGGGTATATGGTTACTAGGCAGTTGTACATTGTTGTCTTGACCAATTTTGTTTCTCAACTGGAACTGATGGCATTCCTCCATGATTTCATTCTCTTGATCAATTTGCATTTTAGAGAACTCATCAATGACTTGGACAAACCTATTAACTTCATCATCATCTTCAAAGACTTTCCAATACTTGATATTATCAAGCAATGACAGTCTGTATTTTACTTGGACTTCATAAGTCAATCTAGGGGGTAAAGGAGGAACAAACATACTAGCAGACACAACAAGGGAATCGGCAAGCTGATTCTTAGCCCTAGGGATGTATGAAATACTAAAGCTACTGAATGAATCCTTGAGCTTCCATATCTCATCTCTGTATGCTTTCAGACTGGGGTGCCTTGCCTGGAATGTCTGATTCACCTGTTGAATAATAAGGTCTGCATCTCCAAACACCTTCAAATGTTTGATGCCCATTTCTTTAGCAGCGTTCAAGCCTAAGATCAAAGCCTCGTATTCTGCCATATTATTTGTGACTTGAAAATTCAGCTTGAAAGATGAATGTATGCACTCTTGCGTGGGAGATATCAGAACTACACCTGCTCCTGCAGATTCCTTAGAGCAAGCTCCATCAAAGAACATGTCCCAAATTTGTGGACCTTCTTCCTCAATGATCTGACAAACTGGTTTCCTGAGCTGCATGGAGGTCAACTGGGAGTCTTCTATTTGGAGAACATAGGCTCCAAAATCAGTGTCAACAGCATAGATGGGATGATTAGTGGGATGCTTCTCATCACTGATAATATAAGCTAACTGAGCCTCTCTGTATAATCTCATGCTTTCACCTCCAAAGACTGGTACGGTGGCATAAGACAAGTCATTCTGCAATGTCCTACCTAATCTCTTAATCCATCCTCTGGAAAGTAACATGCCAAACTTAGGAGGGACATCTTCTACCACAATATCCATCATCATGCTCTTCATGGGTAGTTGGGACAAGGTGATGGCTAGATCTTTGATTAACCCCAAACATTTCACCTTTCTTGAGTCAAAAGAGAAGAAGTCATGATAGGGCCTAGTGATGTCAAGGCCTAACTCATCCATGATAGCCTTTGGCATTAGATTATGGCTGGCACCTGTGTCCAGTAGATAGTTGTGATGGGTTTTGTCATGAATAGTCAAGAAGACATAGAATGAAGGAGAATTGTCATTAGAAGGTTCAGTCATTGGGCTAAGCACAACTACAGGTTTGTCATCTTGTAAATTCACATAGTCGTTTGATGCTTGTGTGGCCTTAAGCTCAAGGGCTTCAAGGATGGGTCTCTTAAAGGCTTCATTCTTTAGATTTCTGATTCAAAATTGAAAGGAGAAGGGGACTTGTCAGGGCCTCTTACCTCTTGAGCTGGAGCTTTGAGAATGATGGGATCATATGCTGGTCATTTTTGCTTGTTAGCTTGCTGTTCTATAGGGACATTCACTCTTTGGACAGGGGTTTCCTTGGCACTGTTCATCTTCGACCTCATCTTGTATCTTCGCTGATCTTCAATTTGTAGCACAGCCTCACCGTCCCACTCTTGGCTAGTCTGGTCCCTGAGTAATGACTCTTCATAGGCAGCCAAGGTAAAAAAGGAAGCACTGCCTTTGTCTTCCATACAATGGATCTCATCATCTTCTTCAAACTACTCCTCTTCCATGACTACATTCTGGAAAGGGGTCTTCACTCTTGGTCTTCATTGGAATCTTTGCTCCTTTGCATGATTTGCAACTGCTCATTTGCCCTTCTATATGGATTCAGATTTCTAGGAGCAAAAGTATTAGGAATTCTTCCTTTCAAAGAGTGCTACTCAACCTTTAATTTGGAGATTTCAGAGGCTAGTGACTCTATCATCTTGGTCATCTTATCTATCTTGGGGTCTGAAGCTGAGGAGGATTCACTCCTTTGTCTCCTTCGATCAACATGTCCCTTGAGTTTCTCTGCGGCCATGATGTTGGACTCTACTTCCAATGCTGCATCCTGCATTTCAGCCAAAGAAGCACATCTCCTCTCCCTCAATAGTAGATAGAAATCATAATCGAAGGCATTGGCATATGTGAGCTTAACAGAGGTAGGGGTGGGTTTCACTTCAGCTGGTATCTTGCTGTACATGCAGTTAAACCTTTTATTGAAATCTGAAAGTGACTCCCCATTTTCCCTTTTCTTGTTCCCAAAGTCAATATGATAGTAGAGCATATCTTTCTTATCCCCCCAGTGCTTTAGGAATACATCATCTAGGGCCTCAATATCTATTATGGACCTAGGGGTCAATGCTCTGAACCTTTTTCTGGCCTCTCCATCTAGGCTCTGGACAAATACTCTCATCCACACATCATCTTCACTAATGTCTAGATTATCAGCATAGCTATAAAAAGACTCAAGATGTTCTTCGGCTGTAACTCCTTCAGTCCCAGTGAAATTAGGCATGTATTTATGATATTCTCTAGTAGGTATTGCATTCAAAGGAGTGGGAAATACTAGAGGTCCATACCTAGCATCTATGATCCTTTCCATTTTGGTGAGTGCTTGTGGACCTGCCATGGCTTTGGTGGATGGAAGAGTACTAGCAGTCTGAATGATAGCAAGTTGAGGAGTGACTAACAGGACTAAAGGAGTATGAGGGATAGGAGGCGAGGTTTCCTTTGGGCTTAAAGCAAGAGGAGAACCTAAAGAATAAGGAGCTTTATGAATCTCTAAAAGTTTTTCTTCACTACTAGTGTTAGAGGCTATACTCTCGACATGTATTTGTTCTATTACTAGCCCTTCTTATAGAGATATAGAGGATTGTTTAGGTTAACCTAATACTGATGCTCCTTTCTGTGATATCTTTCTTCCTTTGATGATCTTTTCGGAGTCAGGTACTGGGTCAGCTGGTGACTTCTGAGGATTTCTCCGAGTATGCCTCACAAATTGAGCCAGAACTATGATGTGGAGTCGCCAAGAGGTTCAACATCCAGTAGAGTCGCCAGATATATTATTACAACCAAAAGTGTGTCCACACTTTGTCTATCATCAAAACTGGATTTGTGTCGTCTCCCAGGGAAGCTGAGCTTCAATCTCCTCTCCCAGAAAACAATGCCAATTATGTTATTGCTCTAGGAAACTCTCTTAGGTTGTAGCTCGGAGATGCCTGGTAACATATAATCTTCAGTATTGTTCTAGGAACTATTGGAATGGATGATGGTTTGGTTCAAGCCAGATAACCACTTCAACTCTATTTTCACTCCAGACATGCATGAACACCCTCAACCTACAAGGCCTTAGACCACTAATGTTCAATAGTTTGCAGATTAAGTGAATGAATGAAGAATACTAACCACACCAACAGATGCATACATAACATATGATGGCCAGTTGCAGCCAGTGAATGGAGCTTGCAACTCTAATTTATCTAAGCAGAGATAAGATGACAGTTATCTAGCATTAGATATAGAAGAAACATAGATGACCTATTCAATAGCGAATCCAATTCACCAATTCAGAGATAAGATAACAATTATCTAGCATTAGAAATAGGAGGAAGCATGAATAAACCTATCTAGGTGCAAGTTTAGAACAGAGGGGAAATGGACATTGAAAATATAACAACAAAAGAAGCTTGTATTACTAAAAATGAAGATGAGACACTGCAAGGAACATAGTATCTATGGTCTCTAGAAGTTGAACCGAACAACAACCACCCTGATTACATCTTCCTTTCTGCTATTTATAGTTTTCCTTTACAATGATCCTTAGCCGTTTAGGGCTAGGGATGTCTTAATTGACCACCTACTAGCATTAACTGTCTGATTGCTTTCCAGGACACAATTTCCTTTCCATCATGAAAACATTAATCAATTATGGTACTGTGTTGTCCTACTAGGTGGTTGGCTTGATTGCGGTAGTGGAGCTCCATGACTGTTTAATTCCACTGACCGGATCGTGCTGTGTCGTTATTCCTTTAACCATGATTTTTTGTTAATTTGGTTCAGCGGTCTGACTGCCTTGAGACCGATAGAGTTGGCCACCTTCTTCTTCGGATAAGAGATAGGGAGCAGAGTATGAGGTGCATGGGTGGACGGACGTGCCAAATCGGACGGGCGGAGAAGTGACAAAGAGGTGGGGGATGATCGGGAGTGGTCATGAATGCAGGCCACCAGATCGAGAGGAATGCACGGTGGAGATTGTGCGTAGGAGGTTTGAGGTCACGGTGGGAGAGGAACATGTCCGGGTCATTATATCTTAGGTGAACATATCGGACGATTATCGGGTGAAGGAGGTGTGTGGACAATAACACCCGGAGGTGGTTTGGTTTGGACGGTTATGGTTTATATCGGGTGCTCATCGGGCGGTAAGTGGTAAACAGTGGAGTCTGCCTGATTCCATTTAGCGGATGACACGTTGCAGTAGAAGAGAGAGAAAAACCGCCTTTATTGGGCGGGTATTCCTCTCGCTAATTGCTCGTGCGATATGAGCGATAGCTGTCAGATCTGGCGGGAGTGATCTGACGACAGAGAATGATCTGGCAAGTTTCATTGATCGGGTGAGACTTGGGCCATTGGATCAATAGGGAAAATCGATAGCGGAGGGGCATGGTGGCACGAGATGTCCTCGAGAAAAGTGTGGAGGGCACGCATGAATGAAAAAGTAAGGTTTTTTCGGGGTTTTTTGGGTTAATTTATTTAGGCTTAAGGTGAAAAAAGATCCCGTGGGGATGTAAGGGTAGGGTTAAGAAATGAGCGGAATGAAAGGTAAGTGGAAGGGTGAGGAAGGTGGGGTGATGGCCTGTTCGGGGCCCTATCCAAGACATAAAAGCAGATCATCTCCCTCCTTTAGCCTCCAATATAGCAGCGCTGCACTTTAGGGATAACACCATCCATTAAAGAAAAGAACTTATACATATATGGAATAAAAGGATTTTTGTAGTCTTCAGGAATATGATTTTCAAATATGGATTGCGGAATTAGACTGTCAAGTCGTTCAATATATCCTAGGCCATATTTAGGTATTCTTGGGGGATGCATCTTACTAAACATTTCAATAAGCCTTGAGTCTTCGTTTTCTAGAGTAGGAAGTTCATGGATCATCAGGATGGTGTCATGAGGAAAAGGAATGTCAAAACATTTGGGGTTTGGGCATGAGTTAGCAATAGTGGTTGGTGGAGCTTCTCCTGTGGTTGGATTATGAATTTTATGGAGGACTAAATTTGCAAGTGATTTTAAGAAGACTACTGAACAACATCCTGGACATTTAACTTCAAGCTTAGAGAAATGCAAAATTTGAGCTAGTTCAAACAGTGGCATGTAAAAAATTAGGATATGAATTATATACAGATGTAGAAGTGGAAGGTTGACAAAGGTCAGGACTTGATTTTGGTTGATGGGCATGGCAAGCTTCTTTTATTTTCTGATGGTCGATAATGGATCTTTGAGGAAAAGATAGCGTAGAAGAAGAGGTCCCTTCTTGAATTTGTGCAGTCGTAATATTTTGGATTGTTGGTGAGCGAGGGAGATTTATGACCCAATTTTTAGGAAAACTCAGGTCTTCCCATCTGATTGTCTGATGCTCTATTGTCTAGTTACGGGCATCAGTAATCACAAGAGTGCTTGATTCAGATTCTTGGCTGGGAGCATGTAGTATTGCCGGGTACAATGTGTTGGTGTGTATAAAACACCCTCTAGTATGAATTGCAATATTTGTTCTTTTTCTTTTCATATCAAAACCAGTTGTTTTGATTTGCAATTTTAGGATATCTTTTATACATTCATCGAACACATATACAGAAAAGTTTGGATGACAGTCAAACCAAACATGACCTTTGACAAGGGAGCAATAATACCTCCGATTAATGAATCTGTATATCTCTTATGCGTGAGATCCCTATTAGTGGCTAACACATATGTATTTAACCCTCTGTGAGTGAGGGAATTTATGCTGACTCTTATACAACCAAGATGCAGATATTGAGTGCCATGTCTTCTAGCTTCTTCTTGAAGCTTCTTTGGGTCTAAGAGAGGAATAGTCTGGATAGACTCACATTTTCTTGAATTTGAGACACACATTCTTTTACAGTTACTTTAGTGACTGCTTTAAGATGAAAGAGATATAGATTCGAATATACAGTGGACAAATTTATAGATGGTAAATCCCAACGAGCCGAAGGCTCACTTTCAACTATTTCTAATTCTGTAGAGTTTACTTCCCTAGGAGATGTAGAATGAAAACGATTTTCCATATTAAAGTCGTCTTCTTGTTGAAGCTCTGTGAAAGAAACATATTTGCTTCTTGGATCCATTTTAAAAAGAGTTTTTAAGGATAAATACCTTATAGAACCAAAGTTATGGATTTGATACCAATTTGTGCAATTAAGCTTCCTTTATGTGGAATAGGATAAATATCATCTGCTAAGTAACTGAAAAGCTTCCAAGTTCCTGAAATCCTTTCCAACTAATTATGAACATTTCATTCCCGTTCCTAAACTTCCAAAAACATGAGAACGAATGAAGTAAACGAGTTTAAGAAATAAATATATCAACCTAAAGTGGATATCTACTTTCTTGCACAACATTTTATGATCTTTAGAGCTTTCTATGCATACTTATAAAACTTCAAGGATCTGCATCAAAAGGCACCCACACCCATTTATTTGATGAGGGTTTGACTTGTCTAACTATTATTTGACACAATATAAGGGACATAGCATATACATTTTGCCTTTATAATGGGTTTCATTTTTCTTATCTTCTTCGACCTAAGTATGACTAAAATAGTGTTTATAATAGAAATATTATGGTGAGATTTTAATTTATTTTCACTGTTCTTTGAGGTATAAATGTTTTTTTGGATATGAATATATTTTAGTGTTTTAATAAGAAACATATAAATATTTGGCTACATAATGGAGTAAAATTATAATATAATTAAGTTTAATTATGGCTGATTGAGGTTATCTGAAGTGGTTGGGAGGAAGGAATGGAATCTTCTCCATGAGCGTGACTAAACATATTGTCTCATTTACCAAGTCAACATTATATACTCTTCCTTACCACCTAGATCTATGTCTATATTTTACTAGTGATTTACTAAGGTTACACATGCATAATTGAGACTTATAGTCTCATGCCCATTTACCTGCAATTAAAAATTTCAACTCCACTATAATACCAGTCTAGATCCATTTTAATTTTGGATCTACAAGGGAGTGAGAGGGATCAAATCTATTTTTGCCATAAAAGAGATTTACATCTCAAGAGATTTACATTTCAAGAGATTTGAACCCTCTTGGCCCTTAGTAGATCCGGAGTCAAGATGGAGCTAGGTTGGTTACTTTACGCCCTTAAATAGGCTATATTCCACATGAATATCTTGAATCAATACCATGGGTTCTCATACCATGAAATTAATATTATTTTCATTTTATTTTGACCCAATGAAAATTCTTTCAAGTAGGATTTTTTTTTTTTTTTGAATTGAGGAATTTTAATGACGTCCACGAGACCAAAACGGTCCAAGGGACCCAGATATCCAATCAACAAAACATCATACAATTAAGTTTCTCTCCATAACATCCCTCTTGGCGTGAATCATGATAAAAACGTTTGCTGTCTTGCGATGCTTTCCTTCGACAAAAAACTCACATATACTGTTCACTTTCAGGTCGCTTTCAAATTGACTATGGATGTCCTTATAGGCAGGACACTCCATGATGAAGTGTCGCTCGGCTTCAACTGATACTTCCTCACAAAAGACACAAGTTATTTCTTCCCACTCTTCCTTGGGAACTACCCATCTACCTGTTTCACATCTAAGATGATGGGATCCGGTCCATAGCTATGCTATTAAAATCTTAGCCTTTCCCTTGATTGTGACACTCAAATAGGTATTTTCATTGTACGACCATGTTGGGTTGAAATTATTGACATATATCATTTTTTTTATGGCTAATCTGTTTTTCCCACATGGCAGTCCTGAATTTTTCAAGTACCTAATTTTTTATTTCCACTTTAGAATTAGGACATGCCGGCCAATTGATTCCCCATTTTCCCATCCACTTGTCATTCTACTTCCTCCAAGTTTTCTTCCTACGCTTTAACTCTTCTACCACAATCAACTTGGGCCACCGATGTTCATCCATGCCATCCACCTTTTTTAAATACGTTAACAAACAAATGATTGCTAAAACTTCCATCGGAAATAAACCATCCTTCTATAACAAGATCTCATATGGGACAATTGATTTGACTTTAAGATTACTAGTGATTAAGTGTTTTTGAATTCTTTTTACCTGCCTCTATTTTTTATCTGACATGTTGTTCCCCCAAACTTTGCACCCATAGAGGACAACTAGAGTGAGTAACAATCCAAAAAGAGTTTTCTTTGTTTTCCAATCCCATAATTCTGCTTTCTTGCATCTATCCTGAAGAAGGTAAGAAGCTATCCATCTCTTTTGAATCCTTTCAGTTCTACATGTCTCCCAATTGAGCCTGTTGTGAAAAACAATTCCTAGGTACTTGTACTCTTTCACTAACTCCAAGGCTTTTCCCTAAAAAATAAAGCTAATTTTTTTTTTCCACTTCAAAGAGAAGATCATGACTTTAGTTTTGCTAGTGTTTACTCACATCCCCACCTCTTGACATAAGAGCTGTTACACAGTAATTTATCACTGCTTTCACTCCCGGTCTTCTCGCTATGTCATGTGTCCAAGTCAAACATGTTCATGACAGACAAATGCTCTCCTATGCTGCCAATTGACCCACTTTTCCAAAGTTTACCGCCTCATCGCGACTTTTGGCTAAATAAACGCGTTGAAAGGCGCTCATGAATAGTCCGTTCGTGCTGCCAGCGCGAAAGTACACTTGATTCCCACGATGGCCTGATTTTAAGCACCAGCGCGGGGCTATGTGGTCTCTTCAGCGATGATTTAACTATCTACATTGATCACTTGCGATGTCAGCGCTGAAGCTCAGTTCTGCACCCGCGATGATCCAGATTGGGCGAATTGTTCCAACAGTCGACCTTCCAGATGACTCCAGACCTGGTTGTTGGCCTTGTTTATGTCACCCTTCCTTCCTTGGTGTGGAAGTTCCGTCAATTGTGCTACCTTCCTTGGTGATAAGCTCTCATTTCCCCCATTCATGGAGACTCCTTCTCCTATTTAAACTCTCGCCATTGATATGCATTGCTAGTTTTTTTGGATAGTTGGCTAGTTGAGCAGTGCTGTTAGTGTTTGTGAGTTTGCTAGATAGCTGGTGTGAGAGTGATAAGTGTGGGATTGTTGATAGCTAGTGGAAGGTTGTGAAGTGCCCTTGATCTTGTGTAAAACTTATGAGTGAGAGAGCTCTTGTATGTTGGGAGATCCATCTTCAAAGAGTGAATGCTTGAAGAACATGCTGGCTGGACTCTTTCTGAGAAGGCTTGTGACGTCAAGACTTTGGTTGTAAGCTGACTCTTATTTCATTATTAATGCAATCAATGTTGTTTTCCTATGTCTTATATGTAATGTACTTGATAGCTCATGACTTCTTGATTTTGTGAGTAAATAGTTCATTGTTGTATCCGGTTACGTGCTTTGTTGTATTTCCTTTACTTTGTTTCAGGTTGATCACTCGTTGAGGAGAAGGAAGCAGAAGCCCGAGCAGCGCAATGGAACTCCATCGACCACCGGTTGAGGTAGGCCTCCAACTTTAACTGTTTAAGGAAAGCTATTGTTGATCTGTCCTTGTTTGTGACTAGACCCACTCTAGGGCTAGAGGGGTTGCCTCTGTCCGCAGAGGGAACACTTTCTTGCATCACAAGAGCTCTAATGCCTTCAAATTCTCTCTCAAACCATGAGAAAATTTCACAATTAGAATAATATCGTCTACATATAGAAGCAACCTCACCACATATCTTACTAATTGAAGACACTCTCCACTAGTGTTGTTCAACCATTCTTCCAACTTATCAATATATAAACCGAAAAGTGTGGGGGAAAGAGGGTACCCTTGCTTAACCCCTATGTCACTACGAAAGCATTTAAAAAATCCTTCCTTAGTTCTGATTTTTGCACTAACTTTCTTGTAAAGTTTATGCACAACTTCTCTATACTCCCTTGGAATTATGAGTTTTTCCATTCTTCTCCAGTTCTTATCTCTAGGGACAATGTCAAAACTTTCTTGAAGTCAACGAAGCAACAAAAGGCTTCATTACTTTGAATGTCCCAATTTTTTTTGATGAAGTGACTAAGAGTGATGCAATGATCAATGGTAGAGTGCATTGGCCTAAAACCAACTTTCCCTTTAGCTGTTTTTACCTTTTTTTTTTGCCCAATTGCCGATTCTACGCTCCAACATTCTTCCAAGAAGAGGATTGACCATAATAGTGCGGTAATTAGCAAGATTATTGATGTTTCCACTTTTGTAAAGAGGGATAGCCACGCTTATAGTCCATTCCACTAGAAAATTGCCTTGCATGATCCCGTTGAATATCCTTTTAATGATTACAACCAAGGTCTCAACACCACACTTTAAAAATTCTGCGTGCAAACCATCAATGTCGTGAGCCTTACCACTTGCTAAATTTTTTATACTCCACTTGACCTCCTCCATTGAGAATAACTCGGTTGTAGAGTTAATTATGGGAGGATTACTTTTCTCTTTGCATAATCTAACCACTGCTCAACTAATATATTATTCTTTGTTTTCCTTGTCTTTTATTCTAGCTCCTGCGAAAAACATTTAGGGTTGTTCTTTCCCAAAGAAATTGATTCATTCCTTCTCGTAGCCACGTAACTTTCTTTCTTAGTTTTAATCAGATTTTTATGCTTATTTTGGGTTTCACTATTTGTTTCCTTCTTAAGATACCTTTTAGAAGCCATGCATTCTTCATCATACCAAGGATTGGTTGGAAAAGTTTTTGAGACCTTATTCTTAAGACGAGATCTTTTGCACAACTCTAAGTCTTTGTGGATTAGAGGGATCAACATACTGCTGCAAAATCACTCTGTTCCTACTCTATCTTCTTTGACATCTCTGTTGTTTTTTGTCACCTGGAAGTGTTGTTCAAGGGCCGCAACAAAGAACTCTTGATTCTCTCGGTTCATGAGGATTCTTCCGCTTGCATGCATTTTCTTTTAAGATTGTTGGGTCTGCACTTCTTGTAACTTGCTTGTGTGCATGCCAGCTTAATAAAGAGAGGTAGATGGTTTGAGTTCATCTCAATAGGACAAGCCCCAATCCTGAAATCCAACAAATTGCAGATAAAGCTATGGGAGCATATCACATAGTCCGCCACACTTTGACCATTGTAAATTTTACATGTGATGCCACCGGATCTTCGCCAAGCTTTCATGCCATTACAAATAACCATGTTGTAAAGGCTACATAAGCCTAACAACTCAATTCCAAAGTGGGAGACACTCCCATTCTCATCCTTAGAGGTCGTTGTCCACGAGTGCTCTTCAATCTCCTCTAACTAAAGAAGGTTGCTGTCCATATTCTCATCACTTCCCAATTGAAGAGACTGATTGTTTGATGTCCTAGCATTAAATTCCCCAATTAACACTATATTGCATAACATCCCGAAGGCAAAGATATCACTTTTCAAAGAACCAAAAGGGTCTTCGTTATCTAAATTTGACTTCTTGTAAAATTTTGAGTTTTTTTGGGGCAAAGTAACATGCAACCAACATGAATGTTAGTTTGTTTTTAGTTACACTCAACCATATAAATTGCTTATTTGGATCTTCTTTTTCCACTTTACTATTTTGCCCCACAATTCTCTTATTAGAACCATGATCCCTCCGTGCCCTTTACTTGTTCCTATTTCTTCATTCCATACTGAAAACAAAGTTACTAATCAAACGAGAAATATTACCTCAAAACAAGAACTCTAACTAAAAAACATGGAAAAACAACTTGAAAACAAAAAATGTTGATGCAGGAATAACAAATTTTATTTTATTTATTTTTAAATTTTAATTAATTAATTAATATTATTATTTATTTATTATTATTTTTTTTTCTCATGTGCAAAAAACACCCTCAAAACTAAAAGTGTTGATGTTGGAATAATATTTTTTTTTCGAGGTAAATTTTCAACATTTTAAAAAAATGGAAGTAAAAGTCAATTTTTTGTGTGCAAAAAACTCTCTCAAAACTAAAAGTGTTGATGCCATAATAACGTTTTTTATTCGAGGTAAATTTTCAACATTTTTAAAAAATGGAAGTAAAAGTTGTGTGTGCAAAAAACACCTTGAAAAAGAAAAGCATTGACGCTGGAATAATGTCTTCTTTTTTCGGGGTAAATTGTCAACAAAAGCTAAAGACAAAAAAACATCAAAACAATTATTTTTTTTCTAACTCAAAAACCATTAAAATAAATAACTTGAAAAAAGGCAAAAAAAAAACATATAAAACAAATTAAAAACTATTAACAAAAAAACAAAAAATAAAAATTAAATAAATTAAAAACATATATATTAAGGAATTCAGACTTCTGTGATCCATAATCTTGTTTATGAGAATAATTTCGGCAAAATCACATAAGAAATCATTTGTTGACGCGTTTCGAACCAACCAGTGTTGTTCATCGTCAGGACAAGTTGAAGATCCAATATGAGCGATGAGTTAAATAGGGATAGCAGGCCATTCCAACAGCTAAATTGACTGAGTAACGGTTACCAGGACCTCTAACGGCTAGGTTTAACCTGACCCCACAGGGAGGAACCTAAATTTATTTAATTATTTATTTATTATTATTTAATTATATAAAATATCATTATATTATTATAATTAATATTATTATTTACTAATATTAATATATTTATTTACCATTATATATATTTATTTACCCTTATATAATATTAATATTATTAATAAATATTATTTATTTAAATATTTAGAATATAATGGTAAATATCCCTATTATATACCTATTATTTTTAATTCTAGAACTTAATTAAATTCCTATTTTATTTTATATTTATTATTTATCTATTTATTAATATTCTAAAGTCTTATTAATATATATTCCTTAATAATATATATTTACCCTAAAAATCATATTTATTAAAATATTAATTATGACCATTATAAAATAATAGAATATTTTATGAGAATATTTATCTAAATTTTTAGATAAATTGGAAATCTTATCATTATCTATCTTTGTTTTTTTAAGATCTAGACCTAATTAAAACTAAGAAACTATTATTATTATTATATTATAATTATTTATTAATATTAATATTACCATTATGATAAACTAATCCAACTATAAACTACTATCATATTGTTAATTATCATTACTCTGTGGCCTTATTACTCGCTCAAAATCTGAGTAATTTTTAGGACTAAAATTAAGATCACTGGGGCTATTATCTATAAGAGATCACGCTCTAAATTTATCATAAGGAAAATTTCATTTTTCAAATAATTCGAACCGGAAAAGGGAGGATAAAGGATAACACGAAACAAAAGAAAAGCAGGAATAAGGAGGCTAGGACGACAGGGCTGGGATCCAGCAACTACTAATCTTCCATCCATCATCCCTATTAAGATTTTTAGGCCTTTTTTCGATTTCAAGGGCCTCTCTAAACTTCTGATGGTGAAACTGCGCAACTCTTGCAATGACCTGAGCCTCTTCAATACATACATGATGTTTAGTCTTCTCGGCATGCTCTGCAAGGGCCGAGGACTTGGCCCTTCCATGCCTTAGGTCTGCCGAATGCTCGTTAATCCTTTGATTAATAGAGCGACTGGTCTCACCAATGTATGGCGTCCCACAGGAACAGGGAATGACATAGACGCCCTTCATGTCTTTAGGGTCGATGGGATCCTTTACAGATCTAAGGGAGCCACAGATGGTATTAAGAGGTCTAAAGGTTGCGGGAACATTGTGCTTCTTCAGAATCTTGGCAATCTTGTCAGTGGTTCCTTGGATGTAAGGCAGGTGAACCCCCATGACACGATCTTTAGGATCTTTTTGGATAGAAGGCTCCTTATGGGCCTTGAGGAAGGCTTTTTGACCCAGATGTCTACTGTAACCATTTTTAACAAAGACATCTAGGAGATGAGCCTTCTCCTTTTCCAAGCTCTTTTCATCAGATATTCTCATAGCACGGGTAGCAAGTGTGCTAAGAATGCCCAACTTCTGAGCTGGGAAATGATGGGTGGAAGCATGCAGATATTGATCAGTATGAGTTTTCTTTCGAAAAACCTGGTGAGAAAAGGAACCATCCTCATTCTTAGAGATGAGAACATCCAGGAACGGAAGAAATCCATTGACTTCTTTTTCCATAGTGAATTTAATGCGGAGGACTGGTTATTGAGATGACTGAAGAAAAGATCCAACTCATCAGGACCATGAGACCAAACGACACCTGTGTCATCTACAAATCTCTTCCATAGCTTCGGCAAGAGATGAGAGGAGGCCAAAGCTTTGGACTCAAAATCCTCCAGAAAAGGATTAGCGACAACAGGGGACAAGGGGGAGCCCATGGAAACTCCGCAGGTTTGCTCATAGAACTCTCCTTCGAAGCTGAAAAAGGTGGAAGTAAGGCATAGCTCAACCAACCGAGCAGTATTAGGGTCAGTAAGCTTGTTGATAACCTCCATGGCCTCGTGGTCTCCCTATACACTTATATTCCCATCAATGAGGCCATGGAGGTTATCAACAAGCTTACTGACCCTGATACTGCTCGGTTGGTTGAGTTGTGCCTTACTTCCACCTTTTTCAGCTTCGAAGGAGAGTTCTATGAGCAAACCTGCGGAGTTGCCATGGGCTCCCCCTTGTCCCCTGTTGTCGCTAATCTTTTTATTGAGGATTTTGAGTCCAAAGCTTTGGCCTCCTCTCGTCTCTTGCCAAAGCTATGGAAGAGATTTGTAGATGACACAGGTGTCGTTTGGTCTCATAGTCTTGATGAGTTGGATCTTTTCTTCAGTCATCTCAATAACCAGTCCTCCGCCAATAAATTCCCTATGGAAAAAGAAGTCAATGGATGTCTTCCGTTCCTGGATGTTCTCATCTCTAAGAATGAGGATGGTTCCTTTTCTCACCAGGTTTTTCGAAAGAAAACTCATACTGATCAATATCTGCATGCTTCCTCCCATCATTTCCCAGCTCAGAAGTTGGGCGTTCTTAGCACGCTTGCTGCCCGTGCTGTGAGAATATCTGATGAAAAGAGCTTGGAAAAGGAGAAGGCTCATCTCCTAGATGTCTTTGTTAAAAATGGTTACAGTAGACATCTGGGTCAAAAAGCCTTCCTCAAGGCCCATAAGGAGCCTTCTATCCAAAAAGATCCTAAAGATCGTGTCATGGGGGTTCACCTGCCTTACATCCAAGGAACCACTGACAAGATTGCCAGGATTCTGAAGAAGCACAATGTTCCCGCAACCTTTAGACCTCTTAATACCATCCGTGGCTCCCTTAGATTTGTAAAGGATCCCATCGACCCTAAAGACATGAAGGGCGTCTATGTCATTCCCTGTTCCTATGGGACGCCATACATTGGTGAGATTGGTCGCTCTATTAATCAAAGGATTAACGAGCATTCGGCGGACCTAAGGCATGGAAGGGCCAAGTCCTCGGCCCTTGCAGAGCATGCCGAGAAGACTAAACATCATGTATGTATTGAAGAGGCTCTAGTCATTGCAAGAGTTGCGCAGTTTCACCATCGGAAGTTTAAAGAGGCCCTTGAAATCGAAAAAAGGCCTAAAAATCTTAATAGGGATGATGGATGGAAGATTAGTAGTTGCTGGATCCCAGCCCTGTCGTCCTAGCCTCCTCATTCCTGCTTTTCTTTTGTTTGGTGTTATCCTTTATCCTCCCTTTTCCAGCTCGAATTATTTGAAAAATGAATTTTTCGTTATGATAAATTTAGAGCGTGATATCTTATAGATAATAGCCTCAGCGATCTTAATTTTAGTCCTAAAAATTACTCAGATTTTGAGCGAGTAATAAGGCCAAAGAGCAATGATAATTAACAATATGATAGTAGTTTATAGTTGGATTAGTTTATCATAATG